>QANT01007793.1:0-14817 GCA_003254885.1 Purshia tridentata
CAATTTAAAAAGTCAACTTTGAGCTCTTTTATCCCATTCATAACTTTTTAACCGTAACTCTAAATCACCCATGCTGCGTGTCAATGAACTCGTGAGCTCAAGACCTTCCTANAAAGTCAAAGCTAAAATCTTACCAGAACCAAAAGTCAACGTTGGGCCCTATTAACATTTACTTAGGAAGCTACGGGTCGTTACACTCGATATTAGCGTGCTAACCCTAAGGAACCAATTGAGGTCCTACGAATGTACGAAAACGTCATTTCAGTGCACACTGAGTCCAATTCGATTAAAGTTGCACCGAAACGTTCCCCGTTAGAAAGAAACACATGGGGAAGAACTTTCTCATGTCTCGATAAGCGTTCAAGCCTCAAAGAACAACTTTAGGTGATAAGATTGCACGAATACGTCATTTCGGTGTATACTCAGAATAACTTGGTCCAAATTGCACCAAAACATGCCCGATTGGCAAGAAAGAGGTGAGGGAGCACTCTCTAATGTCTCAATTAGCGTGCTAGCCTTGAAGAACCACTTTGGGTGTTAGGAATGAACGAAAATGTCATTTCGGTGCACACTCTATGCAATTTGGTTAAAGTTGCACCAAAACGTTTTTTGTTGGCAAGAAAGACATGGGGAAGCACTTTCTCATGCTTGGATTAGCATTCTAGCTTTAAAGAAGCACATTTTGTATTTAGAAGGCATAAAAACATCATTCTGGTGTGTACTCAATCCAATTTTAGACAATTTCCACCAAAACGTGCCCGGTTGGTAAGAAAGATGTGGAGAAGCACTTTTCCATTCTTGGATTAGCGTTCCAGCCCTCAAGAAGCACATGCTTTTGTTAAGAACAAAACCTCATTTCAGTGCCTCCTCAACGTAATTTCGTTTCAACTACACCGAAACGTCCCTGGTTGGCAATAAAGACATGAGGAAGCACTTTCTCTTGTTCGGATTAGCGTTCCAACCCCAACAACCCAGTTTAGGTGTTAAGAATGTATGGAACGTCATTTCAGTGCACACTGTGCACAACTTGGTTAAAGTTGCACCAAAAGATGCGCAGTTGGCAAAGCGCACGTTTTCATGCTTGGATTAACGTTCTAGCCCTCAAGAAGTACATGTCCTGTTAAGAAGGAGCTAAAACCTCATTTTAGTGCATACTCAGTCTACTTTCGTCTAAATTGCATCAAAACGTGCCCAGTTGGCAAGAAGGACATGAGGACGCACGTTGTCATGTCTCGATTAGCGTGCTAGCCCTATGGAACCACTTAAGTCGTTAAGAATGCACAAAAAGATCATTTCGGTGCGTACTTAGTCCAAATTCGTCCAAATTGCACAAAAACTTCCTTGGTGGGCAAGAAAGAAATAAGGAAGCACTTTCTCATGTCTTGATATTAGCGTGCTAACCCTAAGGAACCAATTGAGGTCCTACGAATGTACGAAAACGTCATTTCAGTGCACACTGAGTCCAATTCGATTAAAGTTGCACCGAAACGTTCCCCGTTAGAAAGAAACACATGGGGAAGAACTTTCTCATGTCTTGATAAGCGTTCAAGCCTCAAAGAACAACTTTAGGTGATAAGATTGCACGAATACGTCATTTTGGTGTATACTCAGAATAACTTGGTCCAAATTGCACCAAAACATGCTCGATTGGCAAGAAAGAGGTGAGGGAGCACTCTCTAATGTCTCAATTAGCGTGCTAGCCTTAAAGAACCACTTTGGGTGTTAGGAATGAACGAAAATGTCATTTCGGTGCACACTCTATGCAATTTGGTTAAAGTTGCACCAAAACGTTTTTTGTTGGCAAGAAAGACATGGGGAAGCACTTTCTCATGCTTGGATTAGCATTCTTACCCTAAAAAAGCACATTTCGTGTTTAGAAGGCATGAAAACATCGTTTCGGTGCGTACTCAATCCAATTTCGTGCAATTTCCCCCAAAACGTGCCCGGTTAGCAGGAAAGATGTGGGGAAGCACTTTCCCATTCTTGGATTAGCGTTCTAGCCCACAAGAAGCACATGCTTTTTTTCAGAACGCACAAAAACCTCATTTCGGTGCCTCCTCAACCTAATTTCATTTCAATTGCACAAAAACGTCCCTGGTTGGCAATAAAGACATGAGGAAGCACTTTCTCTTGTTCGGATTAGCATTCCAGCCCCATCGAACCAGTTTAGGTGTTAAGAATGTATGGAACATCATTGTGGCGTACACTGTGTACAACTTGGCTATTGTTGCACCAAAATGTGTGCGGTTGGCAAGAAGCACGTACTCATGCTTGGATTAACGTTCTAGCCCTCAAGAAGCACATTTCGTGTTAAGAAGGAACTAAAACCTCATTTCAGTGCATACTCAGTCTACTTTCGTCTAAATTGCATCAAAGCGTGCTCGGTTGGCAAGAAGGACATGAGGACGCATGTTCTCATGTCTCGATTAGCGTGCCACCCCTAAAGAATCACTTTAGGTGTTAATAAAGCACGAAAACATCATTTCGGTGCGTACTCAGTCTAAATTCGTCCAAATTGCACCAAAACTTCCTTGGTGGGCAAGAAAGACGTAAGAAAGCACTTTCTCATGTCTCGATATTAGCGCGCTAACCCTAAGCAACCACTTGAGATCTTAAGAATGCACGAAAACGTCATTTCGGTACACACTAAGTCCAACTGAATTAAAGTTGCACCAAAACGTTCCCTGTTGGTAACAAAGACATGGGGAAGAACTTTCTCATGTCTCGATAAGCGTTCAAGCCCCAAAGAACAACTTTAGGTGGCAAAAATGCATAAATACATCATTTCGGTGCATACTTAGTCTAACTTGGTCAAAATCGCACCACAACATGCCCGATTGGCAAGAAAGGGATGGGGGAGCACTCTCTAATGTCTCGAATGTCGTGCTAGCCCTGAAGAACAACTTTGGGTGTTAGGAATGAACGGAAACGTCATTTCGGTGCACACTTTGTACAATTTGGTTAAGGTTGCACCAAAACGTTATCGGTTGGCAAGAAAGACATGGGTAAGCACTTTCCCATGCTTGGATTAGCCTTCTAGCCTTAAAGAAGCACATTTCGTATTTAGAAGGAATGAAAATATCATTTCGGTGCGTACTCAATCCAATTTCAGACAATTTCCACCAAAACGTGCCCGGTCGGCAAGAAAGATGTGGGGAAGCACTTTCCCATCCTTGGATTAGTGTTCTAGCCCTCAAGAAGCACATGCTGTTGTTAAGAACGCACGAAAACCTCATTTCGGTGCCTCCTCAACCTAATTTCATTTCAATTGCACCAAAACATTCCTAGGTGGCAATAAAGACATGACGAACCACTTTCTCTTGTTCGGATTAGCGTTCCAGCCTCAACGAACCAGTTTAGGTGTTAAGAATGCATGGACCGTTATTTCGACACACACTATGCACAACTTTGTTAAAGTTGCACCAAAACGTGTGCGGTTGGCAAGAAGCATGATCTCATGCTTGGATTAACGTTTTAGCCCTCAAGAAGCACATTTCGTGTTAAGAAGGAACTAAAACCTCATTTCAGTGCATACTAAGTCTATTTTCGTCTAAATTGCATGAAAACGTCCCCGGTTGGCAAGAAGGACATGAGGATGCACGTTGTCATGTCTCAATTAGTGTGCCAGCCGAATAGAACCACTTTAGGCTTTAAGAATGCACAAAATCATCATTTTGGTGCGTACTCAATCCAAATTCGTCCAAGTTGCACCAAAGCTTCCTTGGTGGGTAAGAAAGATATAAGGAAGCACTTTCGCATGTCTCGATATTAGCGTGCTAGCCCTAAGGAACCACTTGAGGTCTTAAGAATGCACCAAAGCGTCATTTCGGTGCACACTGATTTCAATTCGATTAAAGTTGCACCAAAACGTTGCCTATTGGAAAGAAAGACATGGGGAAGAACTTTCTCATGTCTTGATAAGTGTTCAAGCCCCAAAGAACAACTTTAGGTAGTAATAATGCCCGAATTTGTCATTTCGGTGCGTACTCAGTCTAACTTAGTCCAAATTGCACCAAAACGTGCTCGTTTGGCAAGAAAGAGGTAAGGGAGCACTCTCTAATGTCTCGATTAGCGTGCTAGCCCTGAAGAACCACTTTGCGTGCTAGGAATGAATCAAAATGTCATTTTGGTGCACACTCTGTACAATTTGGTTAAGGTTGCATCAAAACGTTATCGGTTGGCAAGAAAGACATGGGGAAGCACTTTCTCATGCTTGGATTAGCATTCTAGCCCTAAAGAAGCACATTTCGTGTTTACAAGGCATGAAAACATCATTTCAGTGCGTACTCAATCCATTTTCAGACAATTTCCACCAAAACATGCCCGGTTGGTAAGAAAGATGTGCAGAAGCACTTTCCCATTCTTTGATTAACGTTCTAGCCCTCAAGAAGCACATGCTGTTGTTAAGAACGCACGAAAACCTCATTTCGGTGCCTCCTCGATCTAATTTCATTTCAATTGCACCAAAACGTCCCCGGTTGGCGATAAAGACATGAGGAAGCACTCTCTTGTTCGGATTAGCGTTCCAGCCCCAACGAACCAGTTTAGGTGTTAAGAATGCATGGAACGTCATTTTGACGCACACTGTGCACAACTTGGTTAAAGTTGCACCAAAACATGCGCGGCTGGAAAAGCGCATGTTCTCATGCTTGGATTAACATTCTAGCCCTCAAGAAGCACATTTCGTGTTAAGAAGGAACTAAAACCTCATTTCAATGCATACTCTGTCTACTTTCATCTAAATTGCATCAAAACGTGCTTGGTTGGCAAGAAGGACATAAGGACGCACGTTGTCACATCTCGATTAGCGTGCCAACCCTGTAGAACCACTTTAGGTGTTAAGAATGCACAAAAACATTATTTCGGTGTGTACTCAGTCCAAATTGTGCCAAAACTTCCTTGGTGGGCAAGAAAGACATAAGGAAGCACTTTCTCATATCTCGATATAAGCGTGCTAACCCTAAGGAACCACTTGAAAGAATGCACGAAAACGTCATTTCGGTGCACTCTGAGTCCAATTTGATTAAAGTTGCCCCAAAACATTCCCCATTGGAAAGAAAGACATAGGGAAGAACTTTCTCTTGTCTCGATAACCGTTCAAGCCCTACAGAACAACTTTAGGTGGTAAGAAGGCACGAATACGTCATTTCGGTGCATACTTAGTGTAACTTGGTCCAAATTACACCAACACGTGCCCGATTGGCAAGAAAGGGGTGAGGCAGCACTCTCTAATGTCTCGATTAGCGTGCTAGCCCCGAAGAACCACTTTGGGTGTTAGGAATGAACGAAAACGTCTTTTTGGTGCACACTCTATACAATTTGGTTAAGGTTGCACTAAAACGTTATCGGTTGGCAAGAAAGCCATGGGGAAGCACTTTCTTATGCTTGGATTAGCATTCTAGCGCGAAAGAAGCACATTCGTGTTTAGAAGGCACGAAAACATCATTTCGGTGCTTACTCAGTCTAATTTCAAACAATTTCCACCTAAACGTGCCCGGTTGGTAAGAAAGTTGTGGGGAAGCACTTTCCCATTCTTGGATTAGTGTTCTAGCCCTCAAGAGGCACATGCTTTTGTTAAGAGCACACGAAAACCTCATTTCGGTGCCTCCTCAACCTAATTTTGTTTCAATTGCACCAAAACGTGCCCGATTGGTAATAAAGACATGAGGAAGCATTTTCTCTTGTTCGGATTAGTGTTCCAGCCCCAACAAACCAGTTTAAGTGTTAAGAATGCATGGAATGTCATTTCGGCGCACACTGTGCACAACTTGCTTAAAGTTGCACCAAAATGTGCGCGGTTGGCAAGACGAACATTCTCATGCTTGGATTAACGTGCTAGCCCTCAAGAAGCACATTTCATGGAGGTGAAGATGCAATCTGAGATGTAAGGCGTGGAACAGCCTGAGCTTCTGAGATAGCGTTCATAGTGGAAATCTCCTCTCCGTCCGTTAGCATCATCTTTGCCTAATCAATCGGCCCGTGCGGATTAACTCCTTAGAGGACGTTTTTACACGTGCTTGAAGGCCCTTAATCCAATCCTACTCATTGGAGCTAGGATACGAAATTTTCTGTTGACGGGTTCAACTATCCATTGCGAGCGATATTCACTTTCACGAGTCATGAGCCTACGCCTATTTCATTACTCTCGAAGAGCTCATCGAAGAGCTAAGGGATGAGAAAAGGAGGAGGTAAAATTTCTTTCAACTATAACATTTATTACAACATCTTACAACACTTAATATTACAGAAAATGACAGAGAATTCAGTAAAAAGATTCTCATTGTCGGCGAATCCGCTGCATATCTTATATGAGTTAAGGAATCTATTATTTTGCAATCAAGTTGGTGTAAAAAAAGGTTCATGAGTACGGCGAAGGATATTCCTTTCTTGTGGGATTCCCTTATCTATGACTGCGTAGCTCTTTCTTTCTTTATCTCTGATATCGGTAGTCAGGAAAGCATGAATGAGATTAGTAAATTGTTGATCATCAATGTATTCATTCAAGGCTTGATTCAGTGCCTCGTGGTTTATGTTGTCAAAGCAGCTAACAATGTCTACTTTTATGGCTCGATCAATCTCTCCCCAACTCTGTACGTAGGCAAAGAAGCTCTGTGTTCCCCTAAAGCCGTGCGAGCACTCGAGGCATTGATAAGTCGAATGTTCGATTCAATACATGGGAGATGGCATCCAACACTATTCTATCGAGCTAGGCACCTGTGATTCTTGGGATCAGAAGAAAAGAAGCTACCTCTTCCATTATCTCCGGCTCAGGCAATTGGTTGGAAATCATGTATATATGTGCACCTTTTGCAAGAGGATTCGAACTGGTCACTATCACACCACCTTACCTGGTACACACTGTACCAACCACTGATTAGAATGACTATCGACTGCAAGTCATCCAAAGGGGATCCACTTTTTGGGGAGGAGACTAATAGAGAAAGTGGGGAAGGAGAAAAGAAAGAGATTTTCGTAGGAATTAGTGAGAAAGCCCAGCCCATGAAGATCTTACCCGTGTTGCACCAGACCACCTCGCCCCGTGTGAGGGAGAGCCCCTGAGAAAGAGCTCTGAGTGAAAGGTCCGCCGGTCATACGGCCCACCCAACGCCTATTCCAAAGATCTGATCCCTTAGCCACCAACCTGGCTTTGTATCTATTAATGGACCCTGGTTTTTACTTTGTAAACCTTCCTTTGTCTCCCTTCAGCAAGAGTAACGAAGGTACTCACCCTAAACGAATGAATTGACAGAGAGGAACTAGCTCCTTTGATTTTTTATGAGAGCTTTGAGTTCTTCCTACATGGCTTCTTTCCAACATGACTGAGATGCTGCTTCAGAATCAAATTTAGGCTCAACAATGGAATGAAGACAAGAAGCACAAACAATAGGAAGAGGAAAATCTTCATATGTGAGATGATCAGGAGGACGAGAGAGACGAGAGGAGCACCGTACCTAAACAGAAATAGGAGTAGTAGTAGAACTCGTACCAAAGGAGCAGCTGATGACGAAGGCAAGAGAGTTTGGTGAGCTGAATCTGCTCGAGGTTGTGCCTCTGATAAGTCAAAACAGGTTGCCAAATAAAAAAGAGTGGGGGAAGGGACGAAAGACCCTTCTAAATCCACAAAGGCTGGAGCTTAGGACTGAAACCTAGGGATTCTCGTGATTACCATAATGTATGGTATGCTATTAAATCTCGGTGTAGCACCTACGTTCGCCCTTTACTTCTAACTATCTGGTTTCTTTTTCTAGCTGCGCCCCGAGTTGAAGAAAGATATAAAATGCCCCTATCAAGATGAAGTGGTCAACGCATGCTAATTCAGCAGGTTCGAGACCATCATACAAGGGGATCAAGAAAATAAAACAAGAAGCGCCCCGGGCGACTGACAAGTGAAGAAGTCCCGTTTTGGCATGAATCGATTCCCAACAGGGGCAATCATCCGAACAACTTCAGATTCTATTGATTCGGACTAGCTGATCTGTTTCATACGAAAATTCAAATCTTCATAAATGGGATAGTTCATCAAGCCACTATTATCATGGGAGTTTGCTCTCCGATGAAACTCCTTCCACTTGCTAAGCTCAAGAAAGACGCTTCCCAACTCAACCCACTTACTCTTAAAAAATAGCTCAAACTTTCTCTTTGAAAATAATGTCCGAGAACTTTTCTTAAGTCAACTATTGGATATTCAGCAGCTACATCCTTAGAATGGAGTTCCGGATAACAAACTATGAAGTGCTTCTAAACGGGATGGAAAGAAACAACACCTTCTCATCAATGAAAGATCCTTTGAATATTTAGTGAGACTCTATTTCTTATTAATTAATATAATAAATATAATAAACCCCGTGAAGTTTGGTATAAAGTGCTTTAATACCCTAAAGCACCTAAGTAAAACAACGATCACTGATCGGACCCAATTTTAAAACTATTTGACAAGACTGAACCAATCAAACACACTTATGTCTGCTCGACAGAAGCACAACTCGAGAAACACAACCAACTAGCAATTCAAGTATTCATGTGAGGAGTGACAACCTAGGCACTCAAGGATCCATCAAAGTAGGCATCCCAGTGCTAGCCACAACTAAAGTGAGATGTGAGATGCTAGATTATATTCAGTTCAACAGATGCAATATAATCAATCATAAGTCATAGTGTGATGCCATATACCAAGAAAATAAACACAAGTTATATAAGACCCAAATAAACTCAGCAACCACAAAGAGGAGACACACAAGTTGTTCACCCAGAAAAACCTCAAAGGGTTAAAAAACTGGGGGTCTTATCCGCTGACCGGGCAATCCAATATGTTGAGGTTTAATACAAAGTCTACATCAGCACACAAGCTCATTTACTGACTCTAAAGCTATGTAGCAGCTAGCATATCCACTTTGTGCAACCATCAACCAAGCAGCCGAGAGTCATTTACGTTGTTGGCAGCTCTATCCTCTAGCTCATCAACATGTAGCACCCCATTTGCAGCTTGCTTATGGATCTTTAAGATATGAAAGTGATATGCAATATTTTGGGTTAGCAAGATCGACTCCTTCAACCAAACAAGATTTGAAGAAGCCAATATAAACCAAAATCTAAAAACTAGAGTGATGTAAGAAATCTGAAACCCATACACAAAACCCATTTTAGTTTTTAGATAAAACAAATCAAGAGATGAACACAAGAAAATTTTCAAAGAAAAACTTTCAACTCTTGAAAAATAAAATACCCATTTGGTCACCCAAAAACACTCAGCTCAAAGGCTGCTCAAAACATACCAAAAATGTGAGCGACCAAAAAAGAATGAAGGACTGCCCGTACCTTGTAGCAACAGCCACACACGCACACCCACATCGTTCCACATGGCAGCCAATAATAGGCTCAAGTCCTAACCAACTTTCTAGACAGTTCATAGCCGAATATGCCAAAGGGAATCTGAAGATTCGTGTGGGAGAGGGGCTGAGTTGTTTTGGGAAAGTTTCCATTTTCAGAAAAAAGATTTGGGGAAGATGATGAATAGTGCAAAATGAAAACCCATTAAAAACTGATGTGGGCTGGAGAATAAATGAGGAGAGTAAAGGCCCAATCATAAGAAGTCAGAAAATTAAACACGTGCAAATACCCATTTAGGAGAGTGACCCACATAAAAGATTCTCACGTGGGATCACTTAATATTCACAAGATATTATGTGCAGTTCCCGTGCCAGAAAAGTGTAGTGTATGATATGTCATAGACTAGTCAAAACATGCACTACTCTATGAAAAATTGATGTTGCGTGAAATGCATGGTATGGGTATTACCTTAGGCATGAGGGATGTAGGACCAGCTGTGTAGACTTCATTGCACACTCAAATGTTCCTAACTTAGTCTAGAGCTTGTGTGAGATTCAAATCTAAAATAATTACAAGCTGTTTTGTCAAGGAAATTGCCAATACAAAACTTGAAACTAACAATCTCCCCCTTTGGCTTTCCTTGACAAAACACCAACCCAATAACCTCATATACCACTCAACACTCAAAGACCCAATCTGCCCATAGTTGGAGTGATACCTCCACCTGCAAGGAAGAACATACCAACACAAGATATCCAATTTTCTCCCCCTTTTTGTCATGGAAAGACAAAAGGAAAAAAAATAAAGAAGTAAAAAAAGGGCAGTATGTGCAATAGACAAGATAGGCAATAAAGAAGAGGCAGTAAATTGCAAGGGAACATTCAAGGGGCACAAGTTTAAAATCAAATACATGAGGGGAAGAACATGAGACAAAATTCAGCAACCAAAAAGCAAATTCCCCCTATACAAAAATTTTGAATAACTTGAGCCGTTAAACAAAACAAACTCCCCCTAAAACCTAGAGTCGCCTAAGACAAAAACTCCCCCTAAAACTAGTCACCACCACAAGCACGTGCCGCAGCTTGATATTGAGCCTGCATGCGGGCTTCAAAGTCATCATAATAATCGTCCGGAAGGGGAGCAGCACGCCCTTCAACAGTGGGACAGGCAGGGACAGAAACAGCATCAGCGTGATCGGGTACGTCTGCAGCAGTGGCAAGGACAAGTTCATCTGAATCGGACTCACCAGCAGAGTAGGGATCACCTTGCTCAGCCTGTAACCCATCAAAGTGAGTCTGATCAGCAGTGGCAACAGCCTGGGCAGTAGCTTCCTTCAGTTGAGACATAAGGTTGGCGATAAGAGTGGCCTGATTCTCCACTTGAGCTTGAAGAGCAGCATTACTCTCTTCCAAAGAAGGAGTAGTCCCAAGGCGTCGTTTCCGAGCAAAGGTTTCGCTGACTTGAACAGTAACGGCATCATAGTCGGCCATGGGCTGAGCAATGACATCTAGTGAAGGTACGGTCTTGACACCATGGCGCGCACAAAGTAGATGAATGAGTAGCGGAAAAATCAAGGTTCCCTTATGAGCACGGCCATGACCAAAAGTCTTGGCACTTACGGAATCGAAAATGATGAAACCAAAGGGAATGGGGTCTCGGCGAAGAAGGCTCATCATCAGACGAATCTGGTCCTCAGATGGGTGGGAATTATGGGATGTGGGAATGAGATTGTGGCGAACAAAGTCCCATAGACACCGATGAAAGGGTTTAAACTCAGATTTCTCAACCGAGGACCCATCCTTCAAGGGGACAGAAGGATCCACATAAGCCTCAATTTGAAAGTCACGCACGGAGTATTGTGAAGAGGCCTCAAGATAATGATTGTAATCAGCCCGAGTGCAAGGGGCAAGACCAAGAACACGACAAATCTCACTTGGACGAAAAAACACATCAGAATTTCTCACAAAGACAAAGAAGCTATTTCTAGCAATTTTAGTTGGGAAATTAGCATAAAATTCTTGCACTATGGTGAGATTATAATTCTGGACAGATTTTGGAAGGTCATTAAGGGAGGACAATTGGTAATGACGGAAGATAGGGTACAACTCACTGAAGAGACGAAGAGAGAACTCCTCAAGGCGATAATGCCGTTCGGTCACCACTGTCCGGCGACACACTTGCCGGAAAAATCTCTTGGCCCACTTGTGCGGAAATCGATTGACAGCATCAATGAAATCGGAGGCTTCGCAGTCCTCCTTGGTGGACTTGGAGCAGCGGCTTCTGCTCGGAATTATGCTGGAAGACTCCATGGAGGTGAGTCTCGGTGAAGGGGCAAGGAGATAGAGAGAGAGAAGGAGAGGGATGAGCGGCGCAAAGAGAACTGGGAGAAAGAAAAGAAAGAAAAAGAAACCTAGAGAGAAAGAAGAGACCAGGAAGAAGAAAAAATACGGGCCTAAGACAATGGGCCAAAAGAAAATTTTTTTGTTTTTTTTTTAAAATGGGCCCAAGCAAGAGCAGCCCAAGGTACACTTGGGAGCGAAAAAAAAGGCTTGGGCTGAAGAAAAAGAACAGGCCCAAAACATAATGGAACAACAATCCAAAAATAAAACTGAGGCCCAATAAAAAACCTTAACAGATGAAAAGAAAAGCCAACTCTCTATATCTAATGCTTCCAACAAAATGAACAAGGGCTAAATGAAGATCAAATTTAATTAACAGTTAATGTCAGTTAAAAAAAATGCAAGAGCATCTAAATTGTTACCATGATTGAGCAAATGTGGGAAAGGGAGAAACCAACATGATAAGCTAGAATGTCCTTTAATAAGAAAGCATGAGAAATAAAAGATTGAATAATTGCACAATGCTTAAGGACAAAGGAAAATGAAACTCTTATTTTGATAAGAAATCAAGCAAGGATTTCCAAGCAAAAACAACCCATGACAAGACATAATATTTTTTTGTTGTTTTTTTTTTTGTTTTCCTTTGTTTTTTTTTAAATAATCTTGAAAAATCTGAATTTTAGCATCCATTGAATTCCATGCCTTATCTTGGTGGTCTCATTTTGTGACTCTTTACCCTAGTGCATCAAAAACACCTTATTACTCCCTAAGGCCGTGACTTCTTTGGTCACACTTCTTGAACCATTTGTTGTTTTGTTCAAATGAGAAAGAGTTTGAAAAGAAATGATCACATGAAACTTTATGAAAATAAGAGAAGAATTTCTCTTTAATCATTGTTAAATCAAACCATCTTTACTTTGACATGATTAATCAAGTAAAGGAATAGTCTAGTCCATCACATGTCAAGAGTAGGGATTATGCTCAAAATCAAGGTCACAAATATGCTGAAAATCAGTTAGAGATTAATTTCAAGTGACAAAAACTAAGAAAAGAAGCAATGAAAATGCAACAAGTAGCCCAATTTTGAAAGGAGATGACTAGGAAGCAATAAGATATAAAAGGAGAGTCAACTAGTGGCACAAATGCCAATAGATTTCCTCAAACCAATATGCTTTGGAGGTTCCAAAGCTTTGGTAAAAATATCAGCCAATTGTTTCTCGGAGGGAACAAATTGTAAGATGAGTGATCCACCCTCAACAAGATCCCTAACAAAATGATGCCTTATGTCTATATGCTTGGTTCTTGAATGTTGGACCGGGTTTTTGGAAATGTCAATTGCACTCATGTTATCACAATATATGAGAAAAGATTCCTCAATAATGCCATAATCTACCAACATTTGTTTCATCCATATCAATTGAGTGCAACAACTACCCAAAGCAATATATTCTGCCTCTGCAGTTGACAAAGAGACAGAGTTCTGTTTTTTGCTATGCCATGAAACCAAGTTATTTCCAACATAAAAGGCCCCACCTGATGTGCTTTTTAAGTCATCGCTACAGCCTGCCCAATCTGAGTCACTAAACCCAACAAGTTTAGAATTAGTGTCCCGAGTGTACCACAATCCATAATCTAGAGTACCATTCACATACTTGATAATCCTTTTAATGGCAAACAAATGAGAATTTTTGGGATCACTTTGAAATCTAGCGCATACACCTACAGCAAATGAGATGTCTGGCCTGCTGGCCGTGAGGTAAAGAAGGCTACCAATCATGCTTCTATAAAGAGTATGATCCACACTCTCACCACATGAGTTTCTATGAAGCTTGACACTCTTGCTCATTAGGGTAGTAGCTACTTTTGAGGATTCTAAGCCAAATTTTTTAACAAGGTTTCTAGCATACTTGGTTTGCGAGATAAAGATCCCACTTGTCTCTTGTTTAACTTGCAAACCCAAGAAAAAATTCATTTCACCCACTAAGCTCATCTCAAATTCACTAGACATGACTTCAATGAAATTATTAACATGATTCTCGGAAGTGGATCCAAAAACAATGTCATCCACATACACTTGAGCAATTAAAACATCATTTTTGAATTTTCTCACAAAGAGGGTCATGTCAACCAAACCCCTTTGATACCCTTTGGACAATAAATGAGAGGTGAGTCTCTCATACCAAGCTCTAGGAGCTTGCTTGAGTCCATAAAGTGCTTTTCTCAATTTGTAGACACCATTGGGCATATGAGGGTCCTCAAATCCCTTTGGTTGTTCTACAAATACCTCTTCATTTAAGTAACCATTCAAAAAGGCTATTTTGACATCCATTTGATACAATTTGAATTTTAAGTGACAAGCAATGGCACAAAGCAACCTAACCGACTCTAACCTAGCCACGGGAGCAAAGGTTTCATCAAAATCTACACCCTCTAATTGTGAATACCCTTGAGCAACAAGTCTCGCTTTATTCCTAATGACATTTCCACACTCATTAGACTTATTCTTAAAAATCCACTTGGTTCCTATGACATTTGTTTTGGTTGGTCTCTCTACAAGAGACCACACTTGATTTCTTTCAAATTGATTCAACTCCTCATGCATTGCACTAACCCATTCCTCATGGTTTAGAGCTTCTTTGATGTTCTTTGGTTCTATCACAGACACATAACACACATGAGCAATCTCACTTGCCATTTGCTGCCTAGTTCTAACTGGCTGATCAAGAGACCCTAGAATCTCACTCTCTTTATGGTTACATCTAATCCATCTTGGCTTGTCAAATTTATCTCTCAGAATTTTGTCATTTTTGTCAGTTGCTGACTTGTCAGATATAACACTTTTTGTGTCATCAGCAGACTCAACACTTTCAGCCTTAGTTCCTTTTCCATTCACAACATTCTTTTTGTCATTCAATTTTGAAAACAGTTCATCTTCATCCTCAGCCAGTTCGAGAAGAGCATTATGATCATCTATTCTCACATTAAAGGATTCCATCATAGAGTTAGTTCTCAAATTAAACACTCTAAAGGCTCTACTGTTTGATGAATATCCTAAGAACAGTCCTTCATCACTCTTTGGATCAAATTTACCCAAGTGTTCTCTATCCCTAAGGATTTAACATGTACTCCCAAACACTCTAAGATGCTTTAT
>QANT01007794.1:0-16296 GCA_003254885.1 Purshia tridentata
TTGTTTGTCAAATGGCTATGTCGTATAAGAAGATTAATGCTTGTCCTTATGTTTTAGTTTTAGTGAATTTAATTTTATTATGTTTTAAATATTATTATTTTTAAAATAGTTTTAATGGTGGTTTAAATTTGTTTGGAGGCAGTTTTAAAATATTATTTAGAAAAATATATATTATAAAGAGAATATGCGGCGGAGCTATAGCCTATAGAGACGGATTGTAAATAGCAATAGTGGTGTTCTTTATTTTTTTTGCTCGTGTCAAAGTCCAGATGTCACCGTGCTCTTTAGTGGCGGATTGGTTCGCCAGATGTTCCTAATCCGCCCCTTACGTCTATTAGTGTCGATCTCTTTAGTGGTTGATTCCTGATCCGCCACTTATGCCCAATGATGGTGGATGGAGCTAAAAAAGCCACTAATAGTATTTTTTGTGACGTTTTGATTCCGCCTCTAATCCCCTTTTTTTTTTTTNNNTCCCCTTTTTTTTTTTTTTTTTTGGTAGTGGAATTAAGTATAATAGCTATGAGAATACCAGGTCTTCTTTATGAATGAACTAATGGAGCTAGCTGGCTCTCCTCTCACTTGATCCGTTATAAAGACCACCAAAAAGAAGGGTAGCTAGGTTTGGCAAGACTAGTAGACACCACATCAGTGTCTTCTAACTGTGGTAGCCTTATTTAATTTTATTTATTTTCAGTTGTGGCCATATTTTAACCGTTTGATCAATCTTGGTCAGTCACCAATTTGATTTTTGTGAAATGTTTCCATCAGCAATTATTAACACGAGTGTAAAACGTACGATTGATGGAGATTCATAAACTCTTATCCTATTTCTTACTTGATGAACAAAAAATACAACAAAAAAAATAAAAGAGGATCCTCCTCTAACCACATCATAAGACTCAACAAAAAAGCAAAAGAGGATCTTCCTCTAACCACATCATAAGACTATGTCCGTGGAGAGCAAAATGAGATAGTTATGGATATATTGTATTAATGAAATATAGTGCGCTAGCGAAAAGAAATATTTTCAACTTTCAAAACATCTTTAGAGTTAATCAAAGAGACGAAAGAATGATGAAGAAATAGATTAAACTTGGGGTTAAGATTTCGATTTTTCAGATTTTCAGAGTTTAACAATACATCGTTTGAATAGTGCACCCACCAACTCAATGAAGTAACGCTGTTTGATCAAAACAAAGACCCAATAATCATAATAGTTTAAGATTATTATATAAACATAATTATAAGTTTAGCAATTAAAAAGACGCGTGAGTTTTAGTTGAGGGGGTTATTTGTAATTTGCTTTCAATATCTGGAATCTTCTTTAATTGTATCGACTTTGTTTCTGTCTGATCTGCTAAATCTGCCTTTATATAAGCCATACTGACTTGGTCATCACCACAAAAACTTGGAGAGAGAGAGAGAGATGGGAAATGTAGGAGAGATTCAGGAAATGCAAAGGTGGTACTCATCTTCAGCTTCATCTTCAAAGCTGCCTTTACTGTCTTTAAACCATGTGTCATTTGTCTGCAAGTCTGTGAGTAAGTCTGTGAGGTTCTATGAGGATGTCTTGGGCTTTATGCTCATCAAACGCCCTTCTTCCTTCAAATTTGAGGGAGCTTGGTACGTCTGTCTTTTATATGTGTGTGTGTGTGTATATATATATTTATATATCACTCCCTCACACACTCACACATGCACACACTAGTAATGTTAGATGTACCAAAAATATATAACATTGGTATATATCTTCATTTCTAAAATTTATATAGTTAGATCTCATATGTTTTTTTTAGAGTTGATAGATATATGATACATTTAAGATGTACATATCCCATATTGTAAGTACTTAAAAAGCTATTATATTGTGTTTATTCAAAAACAAAAGAGCTATCTTAATAAAGTAGGCCGTTCATTTTCTTCAAGTAGGTTAATTTCTCAACGTCTCTCTAACTATAATGCAAGAGTCGTCAAATTTATTTGACCAGATAATGCGTCAAAATAATCTTATTTGTTAACTAGTAATCAATGAGTTTTAAAATAGGTCTAAGTTTAAATAAATGAAACACAATAACATACGTCATTTGTTAAATAAAATTTAATTTGACACCTATACTTTTATATTTCAATATTTTGACGTGACAATATGTAAATGAAAAGAACTAAAGTGAAAATCAGATTAATTATAATAAAAACCTAAAAAGTCCTTATGCATATCTCTCACATGTTATGTCATGACTCATGAGCACTTGGTCAAAAAATTAGATGATCCAAACTAAACTTTTTCCTGTAATTGCAAACTACATTATTTTATATGATGCGACTTAATTAATTGCTGTTTCATGATAACTAATTAAGATTGTTAAACAAATCATTTAGGTTGTTCAACCATGGAATTGGAATTCATCTACTGGAGTCAGAGTCTAGCATGGCAAGCCCAGCTGAAAAGAAAGGCAGAATAGACCCTAAAGACAACCACATTTCGTTTGAGTGCTCAGACATGAGAGTTGTTATGCAGAAACTAGAGGAGATGAAGATAGAGTATGTGACAGCCAAGGTTGAAGAAGGTGGGATTATAGTTGATCAGCTCTTCTTTCATGACCCAGATGGCTACATGGTTGAGATATGCAATTGCCAGAACCTTCCACTCATTCCACTTTCTTCATGCCCTCTCAACCTAACCACCAGTACCAATACAAACTATGCATCATCATCATCATCATCATCATCCTCACCATCCTTCTATGGTAGGTCATCTTAATTCTAGTGCACCTCCAATTCAGTTCAATAATATATCGAAATCTTCAAATCAGTAACTGTTTGATCATCCTAGCTAATTATATATGCAGAAAAACATAGCCCGTCATATAAAACTAAAATGATTTTGATGGTAATCAAATAGCTAAAAAACTTTAAATTTGGTAAAGATAATTCTTGAATAATGATAATTAAAAATAGATGTTCTAATCATTAAAAATATCGTCTGCTGAGTTCTTAAAACTGCTTTTATACCATATTGTATTTCAAATCTATAATATAGGTGGAACTTACTTTTATATATAAACAGTTTCGTTTAAGACGCATGGTAAATATCATCGTATAAAATGCTAACATTAAGAAAATTAATGTCAGGGAAGCAAAGTCCAGAAATGCACTGCTCTGCAGAAGCTGCAACACTGATGATGGAAAGCTTAGTGATGGATGTGATGACCATTTCAATGTGAGAGTGACTGAGACCATTTTTTGGGAGGGCAGGTTCCATAACCAGTTTGGTACCCATTTAAGTACCAGTTTTTTAATCTTAATCATCTCCTTCCAACCTTTTCTCCTTTTTTCTTTTTTTTCTCTACTCTCTCTTTTATAATTAAGATTGAAGGCTTGGTACCAAACTGAGTACTAAACTGGAGAAGGAATATACGAAGGGGTAAGTGGATATGCGCAATATTTTTTTTTTTTTGGTCGAAGTATTTCGTGAACTGTTGTATAAAGTGTGTAAAGAGAGGTTGACAACTTTGAACGTTAGCTAATGGGTTGGTCAGTCTTGCTTTTGAATGTTGGTTCCACTTCTGTATTGTGATGATTATTATGCTTTTACAATAAACAAATTAGTTGCTTTCATCAACATTAATGTTTTTGCATATGTGGGCTCAACTTTGTATGTACGTTGTGATGGTTATGCTTTTACAATAAACAAATTAGTTGCTTTCATCAACATTAATGTGAATGATCTATTGCCCAATGTTCTTATGTCTATGAGACTCTGACAAGTGAGAACAACATGAAAATGGATGACCCAAAATGGAAAATCCATATACAAAGCCTCTCAAACTTCTACCACTTCAGTATCAATCACAACATCCATATAATTAAGCCATACATAATGGGTTATCATAGCTTATAAAAAGTGTGGTCCATATAAATACAAAGGATTTGATCTGGCATGAATGATCTCATTTATCATTGCTGGACTGAAAAGTGTTTTTTGGTGCCTTTAGATTCTGCTCTATTGCTTGTTTCTCTGTGTATAGTTGGCTACTTCTACTCTGCAGCTTAGGCTGCTTGTTATTTTTTTTTAATTTATATTTTGTACTTATTTAGTTATTCAACAAAAAGATATACCCACACCCCATCAGCTTATGCAAGACCATAATTATCTTTTTACACATGATTTGTTATGAATTGAATTCTCATTTCAAAGTCAAACTTCAATGAATTTACAAATCGAAAGTTCAATTAATTTTCAGATGTCAGAAGGATCCTGGTCAGCATTTACAAGTAATTAATCTCAGTGTTCACATGAAATTTTTAATACAACATTTTCCTCCACGTCTGAACAAGGAAGATTCCTTATTATAGTACAACATGAAAGCCCCTGCTAATTGATTAGCAAGCAACCCATCATCCACTCAACTGTGCCATTGATACAACTCCCTTTTGGGAACAAAAATCAATAATCACCATCTGCAAAGAATTTTCAGGTGGAAAGGGAAGGGATATCAATTATCATCATCTTCGGTTAGAACCGCTACTCTCCGAAAATTGTAATGAAATTCTCTTCCCCAATGAATGCAAATTCTTTCAAGTATAGCATACCAATCATAATTTGTTAAATTAGTGGCTGGGGACGGCAGGGAGAGGGGAAAGAAGGGGACAGTTATATTACTGTAGATGTTGAGTATAGACCATTGAGCTCATTGGTAAGATGGGGTTTCATTCACTTATGGCGATGACGACAAAAACATCATCATGGGACCATTTTCTTCGTTCTGACTTAGGTGATGGATTAATTATGGCCCGCTCAGTGTTTGCAAGGCGATATCCGATCACAATTTCCTCCCTCTGACGACTCCTCAGCATTATATCATAAAAGCAGAGTTCTTCCTGGTCATACAAATAGAGCTCTGCTGGTTTTATGCACATCTCATTCCCCTGCATCCAAGCACACAAGAATCGAAAGCTCTATTCGTTTAGTTTGTAATTTCAATCACCAATCAAAACAGAAGCTTAGCATAAAATGAAGAGCAGTACGCCGCTGATATCGACATATATTCATGATGATAGTTGGATGTTAAATAAAGCAAAAATTTGAGATTTTCCCGAGACCAAAGTATCCTTGCTGAACAAAGTATAATGGGTAGGGGGATGGGGGAGGGAGTACCTCCTCCGCAAATAGCTCCTCAAGAACGCGATTGATTTGCTTGTCTTCAGCCACCATTGCCAGTGCCATACTAACCAGTTCATTTGATAGCACATAATCACTGATTCTGGACACTGAGACCAGGTTTCTAGTCCTGGAATCCAGAATTTCACTAATTATTATTGATTTGTCTGAAGCTTGCTGCATTTCACGGATCCAAGAGCTGTGCGAGAATGCAGACAACCGTAAAGAAGCTGACTTTGTATCTTTGTAAGGGAGACGCTTTGACTGCAATCCAAAGGCGAATAGGTAGCTTTATATTAGTAGTCAGAACTCGGAGATGCAACAGTATAAAATTTTGATACTGCTTTTGATAGCTATGGTAATGCAACAAACAGGTAGCGACAAACTTAAGATGTGTGTAAGGGTAGAAGTGAACTTGATGTAAGAGGAACGAGCTAAATATATGAAATCATCCATCCATTACTATCACGTTTGGACATACAAGAGAAGATGAATTGGACAATGACATACTAACATACTGCATTCAGGTAGAAAAACAATTTTATTTCCTAAACGTCTACACGTTTATGATTTGCAGTCATCATTCTACTCCACTCACGAAAAGAAGTCTGGCAGTAAAATTTCATCAGCTGCTGTTATTTCTTGGAAATAAAATAAAATGCCCAGAAAAATTGTTAGGGAGTCTGCTTCTAAAGCATATGTCACAAAACTATATTGTGTACACTTAATGGATATAGGGTCAATTACCAAAATTTTATGAGAAATAATGTGAGAAATCCTTGAAAGCAACAGAAAATAAGCTTCATGAGGATTAATCTGATATGGTTACTGCCCTCAGAAAATAGAAATTTATCTAAAATTGCAAAAATGTCCTAAAATAGCAGAAAACTAGGCATAAAGTCAATGTTACAAAATGGATTAAGACCTTGCCAAGTGAAGTCAGATCAATAGGGAGGAAAGTGTGAAGAATTAAGGTATAAGAATTAATTCATATGCTGGTGATGGATAAGCAATTTCTAATTAGCCATGAGTGTCTCTTATTAAGATCAGAGCTACTGTTTGATTCCATCTATGCCAACAGAAAATTTCTTTATATATCAGTGATCACAGATTTTGATCAGGAAATTCTTACATGCCTAAGGTAGGATGCAGCAATTGAAGTTACCTGTATATCTCGTATGAGGAGAAGAGTGGCAAGGGATCTTGAGTCAGAATGCACAACAGAGTCCTCTACTGATTCATCTGCAAGAATTAATATCTGTCCGCTTAGAGTTAGTAATCAGTTAAAGAATAAAGTCCACGCAAGAACATTTCAAAGAGACTCATTTAAATCCAAACAAAGAAGGTATGTATGGCTTGGGGGAAAGAAGTTTTCCACAAAGTCTATCATTTTAGATCACTAGGTTTAAGGGATAAGCAATTTCGCATGATAAGTCCCGACTACATTCTACAATTAACAATTAAGCTCCAGCTTAAAACATTCTGCAGGTCTGGAATGAATTTTGAAATATGAGGTGTGGTCACATGTTCCATTCTTTTTCCTTTTTTCCCCGTTGGAAACAAAATCTTATATTAGATAGGAATAAAAAGTACAAGAAAATACGCACAAGATGTCACCTATGCTCAAAACATACAACTGTTTGTCATTATTCACCACCCACCCACACACACAGACAGAAGAGAGAGAGAGAGAGAGAGAGAGAGAGAGTTAAACTTACAGAATCAAAAGTCTCCAAAGGAAGACTCTCTAAATGCCGTCTGATCACAGCATTTCCTTCTCTGTGGACAAGCTTTATGTTCTCCAATCTAGAAATTTCAAGTCCACCATCTGTAAGTTTCTTCTCTCTTTCTATTTCAGGAACCTCATTGAACATCCAAAGTTCTGAACCTTGAGGCAAGAATGCCTCTAGAACCTGAGAAATGGCATTTCAATAAAAAATCAAGTTGGAGCTCAAACCTGAATTATGCAGAGATTCCAATTTACTAGTTTATTAATGACCATTTTATTTTCTCTTCTATTTTTCCCTTCAATATTCAATGTTGTTTTTTTTTTCCTTTTTCTTTTTGGATAATAAAAAGAACAATGTTATTAATATAACAAAAGTACTGTACAACATCAATGAACAAGCTATCCACCAAAGGTACTTGACATCCAGTTACCAAAGATATAATAATTAGCAGATAGGAAACAAGAAAGCCCAAAGAAAAGGAAGGAGAGAAACAAGCCAACAAATGATGAAGTGAAAGAACAAAGAACCACTGCCAGCATCCGAAAAACCCGGACAGCCAAACCCAAAATGAGGGAAGTTTATTAACCCAAACAGAGGGGGGACAAAGAGGAGATATGCAATTGTTTTAGTCAGCACTGTTCGATCCAAATAGGAATTCAAATCTGCCACTAATTGATCCCCAGTGGAACCAGATAGTGGATCTACAGACCACCAAGGGTTTTGGCAGAAGCACTATGCATTTCAAGGAAAGTGTTAGAAGTGGCACCTCTTTGACAGAAGCTTTGAAGTATCAGAATTAAGTATACGTTTTCTGCCAGTCACTTTGGAAATGGAAACTTTTTGCATGTTTCACCAAAAACATTTTGTTCCTTTTGTATGCCCCGATGATTACAGTTGTCCTACTTTTTCTACAGAAAAAAAAAAAGGAAAAAAGCTTGTGAGATAATATTAATTGAGTTACCATAATCATATCGTCTATGTCACGACGCCAACCACAAAACAGTATCTTCTCAGGGTATTTGGGAGGTTCAACTGTTTTTGGACAAGACCCTGCACATACCTGCACAAAAAGCACAACACAACCTGAGCTCAGCCTCTTCCATTGCAAACCATCAAACATATTACAAGGAAAATGTATGCTTTTTAAATTTTCTTCCACCTCTGAAGGCAAATATAATGTTGATCGAATACAATAAATTGGGCAGATAATTTTAGATTCATTATTATGGTAAAACTATATTAGTCTCAGACAGACAGAGACAGAGAAGAACGATTTTTTTTTTCATTGAACAAGAAAAAAAATTTCTTGTTCAAATGTTAATCCTGCATAACAGGGATTGATGCACCAACCAAGTATGAAAAATAATATCTGCTACAAGGAAGATAGTGAGAATGGTATCATTATCTATTAAAACTGCTGGAGTATCCATACTGCTCTATTAAAACTGAGAATTGTATCATTATCCTTGTTTCAATTTTTTTATAAAAGAAAAAAAATTTATTAATTGCGAACTCAAACTATACAAGCAATGGACAAGAAGTCCATTCTATAGTACATATCAGACCAAAACAAAAGCAGATCAGCCTCAAAACTCACGAAAAAGAAAAAAAATCTAACTGATAGCTGCCTTCCAGTCTAACACAATGGCAAACAAATTCACGCCCCTAAAAATAATAGTAACAGTGAGAATTGCATCAGTATCAGCATAATAGTAACAGTGTGGCCAGAAATATAGTTTTGCAACTTTCCAAGCTTTAAAATTTACTGTGCTGCATAAAGAAAAGATTGATAACCTCAGGAAAGGGATATGGAGCGTAAGTGTCGTCATCTTCGGCTATAACAAGAACTTCATCCCCTTCTTTCAGAACATAATTATCATCTGGATTTAAGATTATCTTTCCACCATCCGCAGCAACCTTAATTCCACAAGGAATTGCATCAGGAAATGAAATAAGCACATTTTCAAAACGAAGACCATCCAGTTGAGGCCACCTTTTGATGTAAAACTCAGCATTCTCAAACCCCAATATATCCTCCCATATCTGGCCAGAGAAAAATAATAAATTAATTAATGAAAACCATATTATTTAATGAAAAAATTGAAGTATAAGAGGTGTCTTAGAATTGAAAAGAGATTATACAATGCAATGGTTTAAAACATGTAAGGAAAGACTGAACAAAAGAAGAATGAAAAATATGTATATATGTACAATGAGGATCCTGGTAGTGACTAAAAGCAGTCCATGACCCCCCATTAAACAATTTTTTCCTCATTAAATTTAGTTTATTACCCTAACTTTCCATAAATTTTTCCCCAAGGCAAGGAAGGAAAAAAGGTGGTTGATAAAATACCTAAAAGAGGCAGTGCTACAGTCAGACAATGATGGTGTGTGATATTGCGTTCTCTCCCATGAATGAAAGTAATGTTAGTCTATCTTTAAGAGCTTCTTCATCATGCTCCCACAAGGAAATTTTTGTACCTGCCACTGTATGTGTAGCTATACATGTGTTCGCATGTAGCACTAACCAGAGATGAAAAACTTTTATATACAAGTTATGAAAATAAAATTTTTTTTTTTTTTTCCTTTTGATCGAGGACAAAACATACACGATATGAAGATCTCATAAAAAAAATATAGAATAATATGACAACGTATCTTATATGTGAAATCGTTTCCATTTTTTTATTGTTAGTTATATAAGAGATATGAAACATTATAAAAGAATTTCAAATACATGTATTGAACATTATGAAGATCTGATTACAGATGGAGCCTTGGAAACATGGTTCTTAGTGAAGACACCCCCACAACCCATCCCTTATATGCCCAGCCTAGCTTGTATATGGCACCAAGTCAACTGATCCATGACCCAAAAAAAGGGGCCAGACAGAGCCATTACTCCAGTCCTACTCATCCCAGCGAACTTTGTCTCACCGCGCAAGTGTACTTAAATAGAAACAAAAATACATTTATAGGAACTCGGAAAAACAAATTTAATTACATATGGACTGATCTAGTCATATTACTGTGAGTTAACGTGTTTTAAGAAGTGTAATGAAAGCTCACTAGAGTTACCTGTGCAAGACCAGGCTGCAGAGCACACTGTATCATTAACCGTCCAATCACATCATGTGCTACAACTGTTTCAATGAGTTCTCCTCCAACAAGCTTCACCAGAGGCTCATTGTCAAGGTCACTCATCTCTACAACAACATGACCCCTCAAACCTTCTTTCACTCCTGTGAGGCTGAGCACAACCCTCAAAGCATGTGCATCACTCTGGAAACATAATACAACTAATATAAGGGTGACGTGAAGTAATATATAACCCTTTGAGAAGTGTAAGAGGACACTGAAAAAGGACCTAACCTGATCTGCATTTTCATCAGATGCCAATACAATGATAGCACGTGCCTTTGAAACTGAGACCTGCAAATGAGAAAATAAAACTCATCTGAACAGCACCAATATACTGGAAATCAAATTTGGAAAAAGAAAAAGAATGAAATGAGAGAGAGAGAGAGAGAGAGAGAGAGAGAGAGGGAGGGAGGGGGGAGAAACAACAATGATAATAAGAAAAGAAGAGGAAGCAACTATAACGACCTTGAAAAACTTATTTTCCAATAGAACTAATACTACCCATAGTCGAGAGAACAGGGATAGATAGTATTGAACCCTCCAACAAAAAGAACTAAAATTATTAGTAATGGTAGTAGTAGTAGCAGTAGTTGGGGTATAAGGGAGAAATATCAAAGATACCCTAATGTACCTTCTTTAGGTCAGCAAGTATAAGAGGACTGCCACTCCTGCATATAACAGACGTCCCCATGAAATCAAATTCAAGCTTTGCTATATCCATCTCCATTTCCTCCTTGTCTCTTTCAGCAAGCACAACAACAACACCACCACCAACACTCTTGTTTGCTATTGCTAGCTGCTTTAAAAGTGAACCCTGCAGCAGAAACATCAATTTTAATTTCCCCTTGTTTCTTTTCTTTTTGAGTCCTTAACTACAAAGCTCATGCAGACAACTTCTTTTATAAGACCATACGGTGCTCAGTTTCACAAAGGATAAAAAAGAGAGTAGGTCAGAAGCATTCAAGGGTCAATTTTAGTTGCAAAAGAAACATAGACTTATAAAGAAGCTGTCTGTTAAACCAGTTGAAATAAATACAAAACTGAAACAATATAAGAACTTATAAGGAGTCCCTAGAGGCAATTATAATTAGCAGTCCTGTGAACAGGTAAGTTCATGCATTCACATAGTGTACTAACAGCCATAAGTTCAAATCTCAAAGCATATTCAAGGAGCAAGATCAAGATATCACTTGAAGACTACCACTTTGTTCTTCTGAAACAGATCAGTTCATGCTTTTGCATAATGCAGTAAATACCAAAGTACAATATGGAAGACATTTAAGTGGAATGACATCCCAGAAATTTCTGAATCACATCCCAAAACTGACCAGCTAAGAAAAAAAGGTTTCAAGTACAAGCAAGATTGAGATATCACTTGAACAGAACCCAAGAATATTAGATAGAGGAAGTGTATCCAATTTAAAGATGCTCAAGAGTCTACCAGTTTGTCACTCCATCCCAGAATGAGTATGTGGTTCCTTTCAATGACTTCACTCTTCCCTTTCCGCAGTGAATCAACCTTCTCTGATATAGCATCAGAAACAAGCCCAAGCATCATTGCAAATATTAGCATGCCTCCTGAACTTATAGAGACAGAAACTATCCTTGGTCCAATGCCTTCTGTGTCAGCATGGTTTCCAGAATCAGCAACAAAAGTCCACGAAAGCCAAAGAGCTTCAGCAAAGCTCTTTTTATTGACTGCATACAACGCCAATCCACCAAACCCTATGAGAAATATTGTTGCAAACAGAAGAGCAAGCAGTTTTGCATATGGATAGACAGAGAAGCACACATCCACTGTATATGCTATCCTCTTCTTTAAGGGAACCTCCTCTTTATTCTTCTTCATCCTTTGTGAGAGATTCATTATTTGGGAAAGATAATCAAGATGTTTGTACAATATAAATGGCATAGTGAGTGCAAAGACCACAGTATACAAAGCAGCAGTTCTTCTTTCAGCATTAGCAAAACCAAAAAAAGAAAGATTATTTCCATCGAGCAAAGCCTTAATGCTGCCATTTGTACCGGAACTTTTATTGTTACAACATTCCTGAAAACAGCACAATCCATTATTAGGGAAACGGTTAAATAGAATGTCAAACGCAAAATGAAAAGGTATACTTAAAAGTTTCAGAAACCATGAAAGTATGAAACATACCTCAAGTTCCACAACTCTCTGCCGCAGATAAACTGCATAAGGTACAGATAATATACAAGTGAAAGTGAGCTGCAACAGAAAATACACAATCATCAAATACATGATTTCAACAATTCAATAGCACACCATTAGAAGCTCTATCTGCTTTCTAAAAATATTGCATTAAGAAAGGTAAAGGAGACATGATAAATCTATATAATTTCTTATCTACTTATAAGTTCAGAAAATTCGCTTAACAAGTAAGCAGTAAAAAAACTTGAAAACATGACAATGGTAGTAAATCTTGTTCTATTATGTAGACATGGGCACAGCCTCTATCGTTTCTCCATATTCCCTCCTAGTGTTTTGCATTTTCAGTAATTTCATTAGACAGAAACAGCTTTTTCCCTAAACAGAAGATGAAACCAATCACACACCTTCAGCAAGTACACATACACAGACATCTGACTCTTTCCATAGATGAGTTGCAATTATTTTGGAAAATTATTGGCAAAAAAGGGTTATATTAACACCACGAATATGACCCAAACAGAATCTAGTGAGAACAGCATTGGGAGAATATTAAAACAGATATCAGTGACTGTTTGTGGGTTCACGGATAAGCCAAAAGTTGGTGCAAAAATTACTTTAAAGAGTAGCTTAAGTTGGGTAAATCAAGGTATTTCAACTGGCGAAGTAAGGCCTCGCAGAATCATATAAATATCAAAGATAATGAGCTTAGGGAGACTATTAATGCAGTGCAGGTGGTCATCCGAGCCAATAACAATAAGACAGGTTCATCCAATAGAAATCACACTGTAAGAGAAAGCAGAAAAGAGAGGACAATAGAGAATAGATAGAACGGTTTCTAAAATAGAAACTTAAACCTAAAACAATTTTAAGTGATTTTTAATTTTAGTTGTAAAAATCATTCTATCTATTCTCCCTCAGGTATCTCATCTCCCTATCTCCTTTCTTTCTCCCCCTCTTTCTTCAATTTAAAAACATAAAAAAGTAAAATCACCAAATGATTAGTAAAACATTAGCAAACAGGTTATAAGATTTCTACTATTCACTCCAATTTAATTCAGGCCCTTGCTGGTTAGCAATAGCATAATAATAGTGTGAGTGCAAGGACGTTTTTTTTTTTTTTTGGTTGCTGGAAGGACTTAGGTTTAATATCAAAAGATTCACCAAAGTCCTATTTTAGGTTTAAACCTAAATTCAGGCCCTTGCTGGTTAGCAATAGCATAATAATAGTGTGAGTGCAAGGACGTTTTTTTTTTTTTTTGGTTGCTGGAAGGACTTAGGTTTAATATCAATAGATTCACCAAAGTCCTATTTTAGGTTTAAACCTAAGAAGTTGAGTCTAGCCCATCATAGACTTTCAGATTCAAAACCGTCCACACCTTTTATCCTTCTCAGGACATGTGCACTAAGGTGTATTATTTCCTTAGTGTATTGGATGACAGATTCACAAGTTACAGATAAGACCTAATTATGACAGAAAATCTTTTCAAAACTGAAGATAATTGACCCATGCAGTCACCTAAAATATATCAATAGTAATACTATTGGCACCCATATGAATCCCAAATTCAGGATACCAACCGAAGAGGCAGTGCAGTGCTTGTTCATATTTGGGCAAACTTGCTCTTTTTTTGTAAACTTTAAATGCTCTCATATATCATTGACCACATCAAGTGGTAAAAAAATCTGGGATCTATTTTGGTGATTGTAGTATTATTGTTGCAAAAATCAATTCATTTTGATAAATTTAAACTCTCAATTTTCTCTTAAATTTTTAATTAGTTATAAACAGCTATAAATTCAGGTTAGATAATACACTGGAGCAGTGTCCGTCACTAGCAAGGGCTCAATAGGTAACCGCCCCGGGACAAGTCAAGCAAGGCGTAACAATGGAATGTGTTCAAAAGCGACAAATAAACAAAATGTTTTCCTAGCATGTGACTAAAGTTCAGCTTTTGATATAGCATCCAACCAAAAACTAATAGGCAATGGATGGATAGGCCATGACAATGTAGATTGTAAGGCAGAAAAGGCTTCATATCCCCCCCTGTGGGCTATACTCAGGGATGTACTCTCAATACGCTCACTCACGTGGCATGAGTCCAACATGTGGCATGACTTGAGTCAAGTACCAGGCATGAGGCATGAATTATACTGGGTGGCGTGGAACAGATATAGCTGTTGGACCTAACATATGAAGGTTTTTGCCTCCACCCGCAAAATTCTTTTAGGACAGGCCGTGCATTAAGAGAATAAAAAAAAATTGTAACTTTTGCACATTTTACTCTATTTTGAAGCTCTGTTAAGTAGAAATTTTCGATCTTTGATCCTAAGAAATCTAATGCAAGGAACTTCTAGTTCAATCTTGCCATAGAGGGTATCTAAAAGATAGGAAAAGCATTTTTTCTTTTTCTAGACTGCTTGTTTGATTTTTATTTTTTTTTAATTTCCTACAATTTAGGGGGAAAAAATCAGTAAAGTTGGAAACACAGAAAAGCAAACCACTGAGTTGAAATAAATGGCTAACCAGAAGTAGCAAGAAAGAGCGTTTTAGTTCCCAAGTCCGCTTCGAACTCGACCGAGTCGACTCAGTCGTAGAAGAGACCAGCACGGAAGCAGCGGCTCCACTCGGCACCACCAGGTTGAGTTTTTTTCTCTCAGCCTCCTCCTCCGGCACGGGAGTCTGGGAAGCGATCCGGTGCGATGCGTCCACTGGTACCTTAGCATGCGCCCCGGCCCCACCCCCTCGCGAATCAGAGGAGGAGCCGTGCATTAGCTTCTTCTTGCCGCGTTTGGAAGTGCTCTGCGGGACCACAAAGGAAGGGAAGACCCAGTCGCGGTCGGAGAAGTCTCGGTGGTCCGCGGCGGCATTGGCGGCAATGGAGGCGTGGCGATCAGGCGGCCAGTGGTGGCGGGAGGGAGGGACGGTCGAGATGCGTCGCACGGCTGGAAAAAGTGGGCCCGGGAAGATTGGGGTGGTGGGACCACCGTCGTCAGCGGTCGTGATGGTCCTCGATTTTTTGAGCTGCGGCGGGCTTTCGGACTTGACTGCCAGCTTGGGCTTCGAGGACGAGTCTTCATTGCCATCAAGCATTTTTCTTTTTTCTTTTTTTCTTTTTTCTTTTCAAGACAAAGAGCTGAGAGAGAGAGAGTTGTTCAGTTTGAGAGTTGCAGTGACTCAGTGAGTGAGAGAGAAATCGGAATATTGATTAGATATTTATATTTTATTGGTTGCAACTTGCAAGCGGTGATGGTGGGGTTTCGCTCAGAGAATCTGGCCCGCAGAGACTGCAGTGCACGAATGCTTTCAGTTTTCAGTTTATAGTTAGTTTTTTTTTGGGTCGAATTTCAGTTTATAGTTTTATTTGGTGGGTGTTGTGTTTGTGTCTGGGGGAGTTCAAAAAGCCTAAAAGGGAAATGTGCGTTGTGCGAGTCTGTACACTCTGTGTACAGATATAATAGAAAAAGAAAAGGCAAGGCTTTTAAACGACACAGTAGAAACTAGAATATACCGAGACAGATCAAAATCTGTAAACGTGCACCCGACATTACAAGAAAAACATTGAAATTGGTAAATTAGATTTGCTTTACACTTTTAAAATAAACTTTTTTTTTATTTTTTTAATTAATCAAACTTTTGTAACTCAAAAATAGGGAAATTGAGTTGGTACGTGTAATTATTGAATGAAAATTAAGTGTGATCTGCTATACTAAAAAGTTATCAATTTTGCACTAAATAGCTTTAAAATTTATTTTAAAAAAGGATAATTTTTTCTAAACCTCTTAATTATCAAAACATTTTTTCTAAATTCCTACTTATCTACAAACTCTCTCAAAACCCTCTAAAATTTATAATATCTATTTTACCCTTTTGACACGCTCTAACACTAACTAACACACGTTGACAAACTCTGACTCGCACGTTGATGCGCTTTGACACAAACGCACGTCCAATACAGTTACACTAAAAAATACAATTACACTGTCATTAAAATTGAAACTGAAACTCAATTTCAGAAATACAATTACACTAAAAAATAATTACAAATAATAAAGTACTATTTTTTAACAAGCAAAAAAAACCTTGCAAGCCCATA
>QANT01007796.1:0-70793 GCA_003254885.1 Purshia tridentata
GATCTGAACTAATTCCACTGCAACATCCCAAAAAACTAAACCAAACAGAAATTAACGATAGGAGGATTGAGAAACAAATAAACATGTATTTAGAATAAAAAACTATGGAAACAGAGCAGAATTGAAAGCAGACCTTCAAACCCATTGGAGTGATCGCCGAGACTAGACTGAGTCTGCTTGGTTTAAGAGTGCCGTTTGCGTGTGTGGTGGTGCAGGTGGAGGTGGAGTTATATAAGCACGGTATCACATATTCTGCTATTAAATAAAAGCCACGTAACGTTTCGCGGTGATTTTTTATTTTTAGACTTTCGCGAACTTTTTTCTTATTTTTTTTAAAAGTTAAATGATTCATTACTCTCAATTTTTCATAGTATTTACAATGTCAAAAAAGGCTTATTCTATTTGATAAGAAAAAACATATTTCTTCCCTCTTATTTTTTTGTGATAATGATAAGAAAAAACATATTCGCTGTGATAAAAGATAAATTGGTTACCCAGAAAAAAGAGGAAGATGGAGCCAAATTTTTAAGAAGTTGAATGTTGATGGATGACGGTGTTGGGCAGTGGGGTCACAATTAACCACATCACATGCATGCTTAGGTCCCACTTTTAAAATTTGCAGGTTATATCGGTCTTGGTGTTGGTTTTTAGTTGTAACCACCTTTACAGATCTCACTAGCCATATATGCCGATCCATCTACCAAGGAAATATATGAATTTTATAACTAAAATAGACTTTGCAACTTGAGAGGAGCCCACAAGAGCATTTCTTCCTCTTTTGATTCCAAACATGACTCAGGAAACTAGACTAGAAAAGCATCATGCTAAAGAATTTCGGACCTCAAATTTCCGTACCAGAAAATATACAGCAACAGGGCAGCAACACTGCTCTCAATATAGCAAGAAATAAGAACTTACGAGGTGATCTAGTTTAAGCAAAATTATAAACTCGAATAATAGATAGCCAACCCCATGAAAAACAAAGTTCATTTTCAAGTGGCATCTAAGAAGAAAAAGCCAAGAAGGAAGACCTGTAATTTATGGCACAGTGATAGTGATTAAACAACTTCAATGATTTGAAAAGGCCACAAAACCATCATCCAACAACCTTAAGATGATTGATGAGAGGAAATGAACTCGGGCTCCAAAAAAATGAACATAGCATGTTTCCAGACACTATTACAGCAGCACAGTCTGAAAGATCAATCGTAAAAATCCAACATGTGCTGGAAAGATAAAAAATCTTAAAGCCAAAATTTTAACATCTGTCAATAACAGACTAATAGACTTTTAGTACTCCCTATTTCTTCTCTTCCTTCTCGGCCTCAGCAGCCTTTTTCATCCTTGCACCAACATGACGTTCGTTCGTACGCTCAACACGCAGCTTGTCATAAGCCCTAAAGGCCTTCATATCATTTGTAACCTTCACAAGCTCAACAGTTGGCTTCTCCCTTGCAATGGGAATGTAAGGACCTTGAAGTTGTGTAGCATTTGCAAGTTCCTCAGCACTTGAATCACCCGCCTATACAGTAAGTTTATGCAGGTTAAAACTTTCATGTGGATATCAAGACCAAGAATATCACACCCGACATAAACATCTAATATATGACAGACATTCGTTACCTTGAATTTCCGCGCACGTCTTGGGAAGACAACTAACTTAGCCTTATAGGTTTTCAGCCTCTGAACATTAGCTTGAAGACCTTCCAGTGATCGATTCTTGCGGCGATGATCAACAGCAATGCCTATGGTTGGAGCGAGTTTCTTAGGAATACCAGCAGCCTGTAATAAACATGTAAACGTCCAAACAAAAGATAAGCAAACATTCCATCATTCTTAGCCATGCTGCTTTCCACATACATTTGGAACACAATAGAAATGGAAGTCATGGGCATCAAAATTCCTGATTACATAGACACACCATAACACTCAACTTTCCTGTGCACTTTAATTTAATTCCTAATATCCAAAGATAGGTACATTGCTCAGAGTAGCAATTAGTATTGACAATGTCCAGAAAAACTGCAGCTAATTCCCATCGTTCTATCAAAAAGATGCAAAGGACAAAAGGTGTAGAAATAGTTGCTTATAAACAAGATGATAAGGAATGGCTGGAATCCCCACAAATAGACTAGCTTGACGGATGCACTATAAACAAAAACACTGTTATACGCAGAACCATGTACCCTATTCTAAAAGAATAGTTTTATATTTCTTGTGCAACTAACAACAACAATCATCTCACCTTTAGTTCTTCAAGAGTAAATCCTCTGCCAGATCTAACTTTCATATTGTACTTCAAGGTTTGGCCATGAACTACAGGTCGCAGTGGTCCAGATGTAGGCCGAGGGAAGATCTTCACAGCTTTCTCTTGACGGGCTGGGGAAAGAATCATTCAACACGGCCATAGAGAAGAAAATAATAAGATATCTGATTAACTAACCAAAACAGTAAAAGGAAGATACAAAATTGACAAAGATCGAGTTGTCAAGGAATTTTCGCTTGAATATCTAATTTCCCACCTTTTCTTCTCCGTGTCTTCCTCGCTGGCTGATTAAACCACGTTTTCACATAATTCTGCCAGTGCTTTCTGAAGTGCGCACTGGGTATAACATTGTTGTGCTTAACCATGACTTACCTGCAACTGCCATTAAACATGGAACTTAGATGAATGGCAATGAGCATTTTCCAAGTTCTTTAACATATCATCTCAAATATGCACAAGGAATACGAAACAGCACAAACATCAGGATAAAAATGTTAGAGCCAAAAAATAATATAAGAACTAGCCCCCACACCAATAAAAAAGCAATTTCTACTACAAATACTCATTCAGAAGCTACCAGGAATGGTCATCGACAAGCTCTAAGAGGTAAAATTGAAACAATCCAGTTAAAAGAACAAATGGGTTTGCAATTTTTGGTTCACTAGCTTGGCATCTAAACAAAACAAATGCACTCAGCTTGCACATTTTTTGCAACTTACCCCTAAGTCCCAACAAAAAAATAGAATTACAATTAGAAATCCCACAATTAAAAGTTTGCTGTTTTTGTTTTCAGAACTAGAAACATCAGTTACAAAACCAAATTGCACAATAGAAATGATTTGCAATCCCAACAATAATAATAAACATATTACACAACCATAAGCTTTAAGACTTGGATTTCATCATAAACAAACAGAAGGAAATTTTACAATGGCGTTAAGACGACTAATTAACTAAGCAAACCCCAGATATTATCATTTATACTACCATTTGCTCATAAATCCAACGAACAATAGAACATCAGTAAAACGCATCATACTGAACTGCGGAACCTGCGAGAGAGAGAGGGAGAATGGAAGGAGGGGACGATACCTGCTGTGCTGTAGAACACTATAGAGAAGAGAGAGCAGTGAGCACCAGCTGACTCGTTGGCGGGCTGCTGCATTAGGGTTTCGTTCGGCTTTTAAATGATTTGCCCTTACCGTTCCGACGGCTCTGGGCCCCATCATAATTTTTTTTTTTTTTTGGCCAACACTCCAAAATAAAGAATAACGGTATACACTTAATTTTTAAGTGTGCTAGATAAAAGAAAAAAATACCCGCGAGTGTTTGAATACTCATCAGTATACTTGTTCATCGTCTACATTCGACAATTACGTCAAAATAATAGTTTTTACATAATTTTTTTTATTATATATTATTTGTGAAATATTAATAAAAGTATAATGCAGCCAAAATTTTAAGATGTTGAATGTTGATGGATGCAGGGTGTGGGCTATGGGGTCACAGAATTAATCACATAAAATGCATGGTCAAAACATTACACATTACTATTGAAGCAAAAATCTGCTCAGACTTTTACACACAACTTAAATGAAGATTTTTGCTGACGTGGACAAGTTGACGAGCTGAGTCGATGATCCAAACGCATCAGCTAACTGGTTTTGAACTTCTTCCTGTAAGCTTATTAGAAAAGAACGCCGGTGTGATACGAGCCGAAAGTACTCCGATAGTAAAGTCAGAGAAGTGTGAGGAAGGAGATGCAAGTGCAAATGAAAAATACAGCAAGAACTTGGGAGGAAGATGAAAGAAAAGAGGTAAAAGTGTCTGGGTTCTTTTCTTCAGAGCTTGGGCTTGTATTTTCTCAGAATTGTGTTCCTTTACCTTGTGGTTATGCTCTTATTTATAAGCAAAGGTTATGGGATATTTCTGTTGGTTTGTAGGTATGATCATGGCTGATCATAGGTTTCAGAGGCTATATTTGAAAACAGGCTGGATGACTGACAGACTTCTCATTTAATGCAGGAGGGATGGCTACTAAATGGCTGGAAGCCGAATGGATTAAATGGAAAGTAAGGCAGAGTGGATGAACAATAAATGTAAAGCATAAAGGTACCTTCGGTGTGTCAGGCGCAATAACTGATCCTAGGATTTGTGCTCAGCTCGGAAGAGGACGGGCCGAAGATGATCAATCCGATCATAGTGAGGCTCCCAGAAGTAGTTGACCTGCGCAGGCGTTTGGCCCTTCTAGGTAGTGCTCGGATCGGAAGAGACAGTGGCTTCCGATCCAAACATACAGAGGATGAGACAGCGGCTGGAAGGTTGTCGATCGAAGGAGAACGTACATGTATCTTTCGATCTGAACAAAGCATCTGATCCGACCAGCCGGTAGGTTGCAAGCTTTTGCTCGTCTGATGATGGCCTTTGGTACGTCTCGTTCGGATTGGATCGAGTGGAAGAATCCGATCCGAAAGAGTCGCCTTGATGGATCAGAGACCAGGGGCAACGGGATGGAAGTTGGATCCAAGATTCCACATGGCCAGAAATGCTGACCGTTGACTTTCGTGGGGGTGTTATCCCCAAACAATTACACATATCATACTTCCCATCTAGCAATCACATTTTGGATTTTCAATTCGTACTTAGTTATATTTCCCTCCACAAGATCAAAATAATTATTTTATCCAAACGCAATGCAACTAAATTAAATAGACTTTGAAACTTGTTTCTGATCTCAGAGAGGAGCCCACGAGAGTATTACTTCCTCCATTGATTCCAACCATTAGTCCACTACAGTTTACAACTAGACTTGAAAAGCATTATGCTAGAGAAGTAGAGAATTTCGAACCTCAATCACTGTAGCAGAATATATCCAGCAACAGAGCAGCAGGACTGCTACTGCTCTCAACATAGAAAGTAATTAAGAGGCGATCTAGTTTAAACAACATTATAAACACTCCCATTAAGTAGCCAGCCCCACAGAAAAACAAAGTTCATTTCAAATGGCATTTAGGAAGATAAATCAAGAAGACCTCAAAATTTTCTGGCAAAGGGATAGTGATCAAACAACTTCAATGATTGGCAGAGGGCACACAACATATCCAAAAACATTACGACAATTGATGGAAGGAAATGAACTCGGATTCCAGAAAAATGAACATAGCATGTTTCAAGACTAGATCAATTAACGACAGCAAACAGTAGCACAGTCTGAAGGATGAACCATCAAAATCCGACGCGTTATGGACAGATAAAAGATCTTAAATTCTAACCAAAACTCTAACATTGGTCAATAGCAGACTAATAGACTTTTGGTACTCTATTTCTTCTCTTCCTTCTCTGCCTCAGCAGCCTTTTTCATCCTTGCACCAACATGACGTTCATTTGTACGCTCAACACGCAGCTTGTCATAAGCCCTAAAGGCCTTCATATCATTTGTAACCTTCACAAGCTCAACAGTTCGCTTCTCCCTTGCAATGGGCATGTCAGGACCTTGAAGTTGTGTAGCATTCGCAAGTTCCTCAGCACTTGAATCGCCCGCCTGCACAGCAAGTTTAGGAAACAAGGTTAAAACTTGCATGCAGATAGCAAGACCAAGAATATCACAGCCAACATACATGCTAATATATGACAGACATTTCTTACCTTGAATTTCCTTGCACGTCTTGGGAAGACAACTAACTTGGCCTTATAGGTTTTCAACCTCTGAACATTTGCTTGAAGACCTTCCAGTGATCGATTCTTGCGGCGATGATCAACGGAAATTCCTATGGTTGGAGCAAGCTTCTTAGGGATACCAGCAGCCTGTAACAACCAGTAATAATCAAACAAAAGAGTAAGTGAACATTCCATCATTCTTAGCCATGCAGCTTTCCCCATACATTTGGAAAACAATAGAAATGAAAGTCATGGGCATCAAAATTCCTGATAACAAGCACTTGGAGTTTTAAAACCTTAAACATAAAAAAATAATAAACAATTTCTATACAACTAACGGCAAAAATTATCTCACTTTTAGTTCTTCAAGAGTAAATCCTCTGCCAGATCTAACTTTCATATTGTACTTCAAGGTTTGGCCATGCACTACAGGTCGCAGTGGTCCAGAAGTAGGCCGAGGAAAAATCTTCACAGCTTTCTCTTGACGGGCTGGGGAAAGACATTCAACACGACCATAGAGAAGAAAAATAATAAGATATCTAATTAACTAACCGAAACAGTAAAAGGAACAAACAAAATTAACAAAGATCGAGTAGTGAATGAATTTTCACTTGAATATCTAATTTCCGACCTTTTCTTCTCCGTGTCTTACGCGCTGGCTGATTAAACCACGTTTTCACATAATTCTGCCAGTGCTTTCTGAAGTGCGCACTGGGTATAACATTGTTGTGCTTAACCATGACTTACCTGCAATTGCCATTAAACAAGGAACTTAGATGAACGGCAATGAGCATTTTCCAAGTTCATTAACATATCATCTCAAATATGCACAAAGAATACGAAACAGCACAAAGATCAGGATAAAAATGTTAGTGCCAAAATATAATATAAGAACTAGCCCCAACGTCAATAAAAATGCAATTTCCACCAACACATACTCATACAGAAGCAAACGGAAATAGTCAGAGAAAAGCTTTAAGAGGTAAAGTGCAACAATAGATATGATTTGCAAGGTTCAAGTTACAACCATAAGTGTTTGCTTTGGAATCAATTGCACCCATGAAAATTGGCAAGCCAAACTAAAACTTGAATTGCATCAACAAGTAGGAGCAAATTTTACAATGGCATTGGACGATAATCAACTAGGCAATCCAGATATTATCATTCAGACATGAAATCAATATAAACGCTTCTACAAGACCCACTTGGCTTTACTGATTTGTTTAGAATTCTATTTTACTACCATTTGCCCATAAAACTATAACTATAAACTGCGTAATCTGCGAGAGAGAGAGAGAGAGAGAGAGAGAGATGGAAGGAGGAGACGTTACCTACTGTAGAAGGCTAGAGAGAAGAGAGCACCTGCGTCCAGCTGCTGCTGTAGGGTTTTGTTCGGGTTCTAATTGATCTGGCCTAATGAGTTGGACGGCTCTGATTGCCTCGTCATTTTTTTATTTTTTTATTTTTTCAGATTGCCTTGTATTGTATGCATAGGCCCGCCCTATGTCCGTTTAAGTTTTATCTGTTTGGTGAGAAAGGGGCCCAAAAGGCCCAAACCAAAAATACTTGATTACATATCTAAACTTGGTAATACGACTGGTCGTTTGACTTAACACACCAACCACAGTTGTTTTGTGCATTCAGTCATTATAATTTGGTGGCTTGTATTATAAGGCTACATTCATAGTCTAACTACAAGTATATATTGGGTATAGTCACTAGCGTATGAAGACATTTGACACCCATGGTAATAGGGTACAAATATTTAGATTCCTTGAATCTCTATATACATAGTAGGTGATCAAGGAATAAGTTCTTATGATCCATTGGAATCTATAAATAAGGGTAGGCCTCAAGACTTATGAGGATAAAGAGAAGACTGTGATATAATCTAATCAAGACTGAAAGGTTGTTTTAGAGTCCTCAGTTTCGAGGACTTTCTCATTCTCAATACTAATATTCTTATAACATTTTAGTATAATATAATAGGAGATAAGTGACTATAATTATAATATTTAATCAAATAAAAAAAGTGTTAAAGAAAAGGGTGATGCTCACCATATTTTGGTGGTGAGCAATATAGCTCTCTTTGTTAATTATCTTAGTTTGTTTTGTAGGGGGACTCTCCCCCCCCCCCCCCCCCCCCCCNCCCCCCCCCCCCCCCCTTCTCTCTCTCTCCTTGTGCTGAGAAATAAGATGGTGCAAATGGATGGTTCAGATAGTGGCCATGTCGGAGAACTGTCAGTAAGGAGCAGTGCTAGTGACAGCCGCAACTGTATAGCTGCTGCTGCAGACGCATTCGCAGTAGTACCTAACTCATCTCCTTCACAGACACAGACTATCACCACTACTACTCATAATCACAGTCCTCATCGTCATCACCAGGTATCCTACTGGTAACCAATCCTTAATTAATTTTCCTAAACTTTTATATATATAGTTCAATTATCAGTTTTGTTGCTTTGATTTGTTTTCTATCTTTTTTGTTGGTCCTTTTTCATTGTTGGTTCCTCTGGGTTGTTCTGCTAGCTATACCTTCAAAACTTATAAATTGAGGTATATATCCATCTTCACAATTTGGGTTATACACAAAAAATATATTATAAATCTAACATATTTATTACACCAATAATGCTAATTGTCCCACCTTTTTTTTCCTAATATTTGTATCTCATATAATGTGTCATTATTTTGATCACATGCTTCTCATTGTCATTTTGGTAGTTTTCAGTTTATCAATGATAATCCTCCTCAAGTGGCCAAAAAATCATTCTCCTATATTGCATTATTTTAAATAAAAATCATTTTGGCACACATATACATGGAGATATTCTTCTTTACAAATTAATAAAATAAAATTGGTCAACTACTATTTGATATATATTATTTATTTATTATTTTAGATAGATCAGTATTTGACAAGTACTGTTCATTGTGATGTGTGATTCGTGAAAGAGTTTTATTTTTTTTGCGAACATGAGTTTACTTGGTTTTGTTTTGTAGGATTGTGATTTAATTGTGATTTGTCCAAATATGCGTAATGGCTTTTCGAAAACTATAAAATGATGTGGAAAGCTTGTATTGCTGTACTCTACTCTACTCACTTTATATTTCACAACAAACACCTGAAATTTGATACTACTTTTTTGGTGGAAACACAAAATTGCATGAGAGATAATTATGGAGAAAGTTCTGCCGTTCGCTGATTGTCATTTGTATTATAGAATAATTCTTATAAGTGCTTTTTGGTGTCACAACATCAACTGCAATTGTATTGCATCAACTATAGCTTTAAGCTGTCAAAAACAATAATTTTACACTAAAGTTTAAGATTTGGAGTTCGATAAATCTTAAACAATATAATTACAAAAAATTTGTGGATAAGTGACATTTCAAAATTAAGTTAAAATACGGGTAACAATTATATGGTTATTCGAAGGCTCAATTTAAAACTAAATGGGAGTTAAATAAATTAAAGGTGAATAAACTAAATGGGACTTAAAAGCTTGCACTAGAAGTAGCAGATGACACGTCTACAGGAATATTTTTCAGATCGCTATATGACTTAGAAAAACGATTACAACCTCGTGGTGCACGCACTATAGACTAAACAAACAAATAAACATCACATTCCTAATTAATTAATTAATTGATTTGTTTTCCATTCGCTTAGGAATTTAGGATTACTCTAAATAAATAAATAAAGAAATAAAAGGATTCCTACTATCTGTGGGACTGCGTTCAAGGATTGGACCCACTTGCACTTCTCAGTTAATTCTGTCTCTTTCTTTGAACCACTGCTACTCCGGTCTAAATTTGGAGCTGTCTTTGCTCATCTATAATGGAGGAGAAGGAGATTTCTGCCGATTCTACCCCAACCCAACTGGCTGGTTTGTCCATTTCCCTCCTCCTCATTCTCATCTTATTAATTTTTCTTAATTTTCTTTTTGTTTTTGGCTTTCCTCATCCTCAAAGCGTAAAGAATAATTGCTTAAAGTTAAAGATAACTTTCTCACTAACTAGCTTTTGGCCTATATTAAGACGTTTTCTAATACAAAAATCCTGTATTTTATTCAAGCATCCAATTTTGATCACTTAGCAAGTGAGTAGTGCCCCATTTCAATTGCTGAATTCTTCTGTTTCTTTTCTTCTTCTATTCTGTTACTGAACTTCCTCTTCCAGTAATGTCTGGATTTTCTCCTTGATTGATAAGTTTGAATCCAATTTGGTGCTGTATTTTTATGTTACTGACTACTGAGAATACCCATTTGTTATTTTGATGTATACTGCTTCTTAATTTCTTTATTTACTTTGACAATTGATCAACTACTCATAGGTAGATGTAAAGAATTTAACTTTGGTTTTGATTTGTGAGGATAGTGTGCTCTGCTCTAGTAGTATAAACACTTTTTAAAGCTGATTCCAACAGACCCCAATTATTATTATTATGCTGAAAACTTGTACTAAATGCAGAAATTGAGGACAACAGCAAATAGCCAAGCTTCGATTGCAATGGGACAGTACAATGGTGCTGAATATGTTTCAGTTGGTGAAGTGGATCCCCCTAGGGTAGATAACTTCAAGAAAGTCTCAGTTCTTCCCCTTGTCTTCCTCATCTTCTATGAGGTATCTGGGGGTCCATTCGGTGTTGAAGATAGTGTCCAGGCTGCTGGTCCCCTTTTAGCCCTTCTCGGATTCTTGGTCTTTCCATTCATTTGGAGTGTTCCTGAGGCCTTAATTACTGCAGAGATGGGTACCATGTTCCCTGAGGCTGGGGGTTATGTGGTTTGGGTTTCGTCAGCTTTGGGTCCGTTTTGGGGGTTTCAGCAAGGTTGGATGAAATGGTTAAGTGGTGTTATTGATAATGCTCTGTACCCAGTTTTGTTTCTAGACTATTTGAAGTCGGCAATCCCAGCTTTAGGTGGTGGCCTTCCAAGAATACTAGCAGTGCTAGCTTTGACATTGATTCTCACTTACATGAACTATAGGGGTTTAACCATAGTGGGATCGGTTGCTGTAGTTTTAGGGATATTCTCAATCCTTCCTTTTGTGGTTATGGGATTTGTGGCAATTCCCAAGTTGGAGCCTTCAAGATGGTTAGTTGTAAATGTTCACAAAGTGGACTGGAATTTGTATTTGAACACTCTCTTTTGGAATCTGAACTATTGGGACTCAATCAGTACACTTGCTGGAGAGGTAGAAAACTCAAAGAAAACTCTCCCAAAGGCTTTGTTTTATGCTTTGATCTTGGTTATTCTTGGATATTTCTTCCCTCTTTTAATTGGTACTGGGGCTGTTCCATTGGACCGTGAGTTGTGGACTGATGGATATTTCTCAGACATTGCCAAAATTATTGGGGGAGTCTGGTTGAGATGGTGGATCCAAGGGGCTGCGGCAATGTCAAATATGGGGATGTTCGTGGCTGAAATGAGCAGCGACTCTTTCCAACTTCTCGGGATGGCAGAACGAGGTATGCTTCCTGAGGTTTTTGCTAAGAGGTCTCGTTATGGAACCCCGGTGCTTGGCATTTTGTTCTCAGCTTCTGGAGTCATTTTGCTATCTTGGATGAGCTTCCAAGAGATTGTAGCTGCTGAAAACTTTTTGTACTGTTTTGGAATGATTTTGGAGTTTATATCATTTATACGGTTAAGGATGAAGCACCCAGCAGCATCTCGGCCTTACAAGATACCTGTTGGAACAGTTGGAGCCATTATTTTGTGTATCCCTCCAACCATACTGATTTGTATAGTTCTGGCTTTTTCTACACTCAAAGTGGTAGTTGTGAGCCTTATAGCTATAGTCATTGGCCTTGTGATGAAGCCCTGTCTCACATATGTGGAGAAAAAGGGGTGGATCAAGTTCTCCATTAGTACTAACCTCCCAGATCTTCATGGTGCTGGTGCTGGTGCTGGTGCTGGTGCTGGTGCTAATCAGGAGAGTGGTACCTCCTTAATTTAGTCAGTCCTCAAAATGTGAAGAGGCAAGCAGGCAGTACGTTAGCTTTGCTCTCGTTCATTTCATATGTACAACTGAGTTTTGTAATTTCGTACTGGTTGTGTTATCAACAATGCATTTGGAAATGGCTTATGTTTGGGCAAATTACATCCTCAAAATGTGAAGAGGCAAGCAGGCAGTACGTCAGCTTTGCTCTCGTTCATTTCATATGTACAACTGAGTTTTGTAATTTCGTACTGGTTGTGTTATCAACACTGCATTTGGAAATGGCTTATGTTTGGGCAAATTACATATGCAAAATCGCTGTAGAAGATCAAGTACTTTTGAATGACCTTATCGCCCCTTATTCAATGCAGAGATCTTAAAATATCTGAAATTCTGATCACCTCTCTCGCCTATATGCATGCATTGTCAATGGACGTGTTAATAGTAATGATAACAGTATTTACGTTGTAATACTTCGATTATAAAACTAATTTGAATTACTTTTTCAATTGGTTTTATAAAAAATATAGTATTATAAGTTCATTTCAAGAAAAAAGTAGAAAGAAGAACAGTATCAATAAGCTAGTTTAATGGGGCAAGTATGTTTCTCATTATCCATAATTTGATAGCTAAAGAGTGCTTATATTTCCTCTTATGTCTTATTTCATTACCTTTTTTTTTTTTTACGCTGATCATTAAATTTGAAAAAAATATAAAAACACTTATTTTACCTCTTATTATTCTTATAATACTATTTGATGTACCAACTTAACTTACTCACCTCTTTAACTATCATTCCACTTACTCATCTTTTTCCAAATAGAAGAAAGAGAATCTTATACACATTCTATAATTCATTCATAAATATCAAATTAAATTCATAAGATTAATATTCAAATTCTAAATTTAAATAAAATGAATCCTTGATCTAAAACTATAAATAAATAAAGTTTAGGGTATAGAAAAATCATACATTTTCAACCAAATAGTATCATCAACGGATGGAAAGTTTTTAAGTTGGTATATTAATGGATATTATAAGAATAATAAGAGTGTTTCATGTTTTTTAAAATTTAATGACAGGTGTAAAACTAGAGTGGGCATAAAAATAGAATAGGAGTATGAAAATCGAAGCACTATTTGCCTAAAATTCACAAATATTGGCCTCAACAGTCAGTACCCGCCAAGGCGCCAAGTTGATAGCACTAGAAAATTAAGTTTTTAAACCCAAACACTGAAAGAGTGAAGAGCCAAGAGAGAAGAGGGAGATGAAGAAAGGCGGTGGAAGTCGAAGTCGAAGAAGTAGTCGGAGGTGTTCGGCTGCGAAGTTTCTGGAAACTCCAGCGCCAGAGGCTTCCCCTTCTTCTCCAAACCAATCTTCTCCCAAATCGGCCATTTTCAAGAACAGCAGCAACAGCAACAGCAACAGCAACAGCAAGCGCAAGAAGATGACGACGACAGTCAGAGCTCTCGTATCGTCGCCCTCTCCGCTCATAGAATCGCCCCACACTACTTTGGCAATGGCTTCCATTCCCGATCTTAAGAACTTCGCCTCCTCTCGCGTCCAGGATCTCAAGCTTCACATCGATCGCTCTCACTCCGAGATCCTCAAGGATTGCGACTCCGCTCATTCTCGCCTCCACAAGCGCTTCAAGGTCTCTTTCTCTCTCGAATTAGTATTGGAATTTACTTCTTGCACCGATTTGGAACTTAATAGCGTTATTGAGTTTCGTGATTGATGGACTATTGTTCGTTTGGTTACTGAGAAAACCGAACCGAAAAAAGAGAATAGAAAATTAAATTGAATTTTCGCCAAACAATAACGAGTTTATGTTTATTTAACCTCATTTTCATATCATAAGTTCCTAATAAGCAAATCTCATATTCGGTTTGGCGAAACAAAATTTGATCTCAATGAATGCTTAGTATTCGGTACTCTTTAGTAGCAGAGGGAAGGCAAGAGCATTAGAATTTAGAGCAGGCTTTTGTCAGGTGTTGATGGATTATTGTTTGTTTGGTTGCTGAGGAAATGGAACCGAACTGAAGAAAGAGAATAGAAAATTGAATTTTGCCAAACAATAACAAGTTTACTTTACCTCAGTTTCATATCATAAGTTCCTAGTGAGCAAATCTCATAACAATTATTAGGTTCCGTAAAACAATTTTAATCTAATTGAATGCTTAGTGTTAGTACTCGGTAGTAGTAGAGGGAAGAGAAGAGCATTAGAATTTAGATCAGGGCTCGTCAGGTGTTTATTTGGCTCTCTCCATGTCAACAGATGCAGACTCAAGCTTGTCAGCAAGTGTTGGATGAAGCAGGCAAGGAATACAAGAAGATGACTCAAAGGATTACTGAAAGTCGGGAAGCAATGATGGTATATATGCTTTGACCTTGTAATTAGATGTCCGATCGCTAATTCCATGATTGTGACCTACTGCTTCTTTCTCAGGCTTCATATGCAGAGTTCATGGCTGACGCACAGGCCACTGCTTCTCGTGGTATATGTTCAGCTTAAAACCTTTCTGACTTGCATAATTATATGGGATTTTGCATAACTCATTTCTTGGTACTAGTACTATACTGAACTGATTATCATTGTTGATTAAAAACCTTAAAATGTAGTCCATAACCCCTTTGTGGCTTTGACAAGTGATGGTTGTGTCCCATATGTGGAAGTGGAAATTGGTTATATTCCATTTTCCCTGTGTAAATGTGTACACATTCGCGCTTTCTTATACATAATGCTTTTCTCTTGATACAGGTTGGATAAATTTTTTTGATCATTTCAATTCAACATTGCCATTAGTAGTTAATACTATTGATATGGAGATAATTTATTACTCCTATATATCAATAATTGTGAGTTGTAAAGTAAACACTGGCAGCAACTTATAAACAAATGTCTGATTAATTCTGAGCACTTTTTTTTTGGGTCTCAATTTCATATTTTCAGCTTGCAAAACATCCATCACAGAGCTTTCACAGTCTTGTGAGAAAGCAATTGATGCTATCCGCATCCGTTATGGGATATCATCAAATTAGTCATCACTTGTCCATGCCATATGATCCACTGGAAATTATAGGTGAGTACTGTTTAATACCTTTCATTATTGGTGGAAGAATTCAGTGGTCTGTGTTAAGTCTCTCTGGTAACTCTGTATCATATTACTAAATATGTTAGACAATCTCAGAATACAATGTCAAAGTCATTTCTAAGATGGATATAACTAAAGAAAACCTTTAGAGAATTAGGCGACATATTATGACAGATAGATTCCTTTCCTTTTCGCTAAATATTTAGACCAAAGATGCATATGGCAACTGCACTTTGCTAGATTACATTCTTTTTTCAGACATTGATGGATCCATTCCAGAGCTTGCAGGAGTAAAAACTCTTTTATGTAGCCATGGCCAGTGTTACTTTCCGTACTTCCATTTGTACACATTGCTTATTCTAATACTAGTAAATTTGGACCTGATAGGCAGGTATAACCTCGTAAGCTTATTATTATACTCGTATATCTCCAACTAAGTTTGTTTAAGAAGTATGGCAATACCTTTGCAGCCTTGATATTGTCTTTACTGTGCATTTAAGACGACCTATTTACATGAATTGCTTGTGATATTTATAGGAATTGTGGTACTCATCTCATTATCTCACCTAAAGTTGTAGATATGTAATTTAACTATTGACTCTATTTTCTATTTCTATTCTCAAAAGCAGTTAATCATGATTCTTGACTTCACAATGTGGGCTCATTTTAAACTTTGGCTCACTTTCCCATTTATGATTCGATGCTGAAAACTTTATACAAGCAGTCATACTTCCAAAGATTCAGGCTTTTGCATAATTTGTTGGGTTGTGTTTTCAGGGATGTATACCGGAGAAGATAGCAGTCTGGATTCTGAAAGATCTTCTACGAATAGTTGATAGGATGACATGGATTCATTCACATACTACTCTTTACCATCTCGTGGTTTCATTACTAAACAGTAACCGCATTTCAGAATTTGTTACATAATGAAACAAAAATTCTTTGGTTTGTACATCAGTGGGCGAGTGTTACGACACTAATTGGGATAAGTGCTTAGCTTTTACATATAAAATCATAAACATCTAGATCATCACTCTATCATACCCTATTCCCTACATTCGTCCGTCATGTTTACTCACTATTCTCTCGTTCTTCCTCCTTAATCTCTGACTAAAAACAAAGGGAGGCGCTATTAAAAACTAGAATTTAAAATGAATTTTACCGGACCCTAAACTCCTATTGTCTCTTACTTTGTTTTTTCTTTTTCTTTCTTCTGGACTTAAACCCGTTTTTCTCACTGAATGATCATTATTGGTGACTAATAAAATTCTCCTAATAACATTTATTAACTTTTTTAATGACCAATAATATTGTGACAGCCATGAGTTTTAACTCTAGTAGCATGGGTTGGATTATTGGATAGGCTAAGGGTAGAGCATAGAGATCCTAGGTTCAATTTCCCTTGTATGAGCAAATATTTGTTGGTCACAAAGTTCTTACAAAGATAATGATATCTTGGAATCTGTATTTTGCAAAACGCGACCCGAAATACAGAGCTCTTGCAACCAAGAATGACTAACTAAACCTATATTTGCCTGTTCTTCTGGTGCACTAGTTCGAGCCACCACACCACCATGCTAGCAAGCAAAGTAAAATACAACAGAGAATGACTTGAACAAGGTTTTAATAGGAAAAGGAGAAATAAAAACGGAACAAATATACTTTTTAATGAGTCATTGAATCCAAGAAATCCTATAACGTGATGGTAGTTGGTACAAAGAGCTACATGTTCTATCACTAATTGACTATAGCAGTTAGCTGCTTGAGTCATTCCTCCTCGTCTTGCATATTATCATCCGCAGTCAGAAGATGATTCAATGCAACTCTTGATTTTTTCGGTTCCCCCGAGGCTTCCTCAGAATCATCTTTATCACTCTTCCTCTTCAGACTTACATCATTGGCCTGTTCATCATTCCCAGAATTTTCAGCTTCACCTTCAGATTTCACTTCTTCCTGCAGGGAAGTCTTTGGATCAGATTCTTCATCTTTCTGTTTACCATTCAGATCTCCTTTCTCGGATGACCCTTGACACTCTTCCAAACAAGAGCGGACTTCGTCGTTGCTAGCAAGATCAAGAGGGGTCTTTCCTGCTTTTGTCTTAGCACTGAGATTGGCACCTTTCCTTGCCAAATACTTGATAAGTTCTACATGGGACCCTTGAACAGCATAGTGTAGTGGAGTCAGGCCTTTGCGAGTGGAAGATTTGACAGAAGCCCCAGATGAAAGTAGAGTCCGAACAACCTCTAAATGTCCCTTTTGGGCAGCAAAGTGTATTGCACCCATGTCATCCATAGCAGCAGCACCAACATCAGCCTTGTTCTTACAGAGAAAATTCACCACTTCTGTTTGCCCAGACCATGCCGCTAAATGTAGTCTTTGATCAAAATCACTTGTCAAAGAAACAAAATTTGAATTCTAAATTGTAAAAAGTAGCAAGATGGCAGGCACTGACTAGATTTCTGATGAGAAATGCATACATACTTACATATATATCAAATTAGTAAAATTTTCAAATGACAAGAAACAAGTTGAAACACCCTTTTGCACACAGTTATAGACTTTCTGTAAAACAACTCTTCTTTTAAAACCAAAACTGTCATGTAGGGCTTTTAATCCAAGTCACCCAATTGCACAAATCAGTTCTGTTCTATATCCTTATGAATCATGATTCATGAAGTAAATTATATGAAAACTTAACCCAAACTGAACAATATTTCCAGGGTTCTCACCTCAAAGCCAAGAGCTCCTGTAGCTAATGCTTTATAGTTACACCAAAGTAATTGAAGCATATATACCACAAAATTTTTCCCAAATAAGAATTGCCTAATGCAAATTTTATCTTCAAACTTATATATAGTGCATATCCATCATGATATCGAAGATTGAAGCACCCTCATTCATATATTCATTGTTGTAGGCACAGAGAGAGGGAGAGAGAGAGAGAGAGAGAGAGTAAAACGAGGGAAAGGATACGGAGTTCTGGAGTGCTTATCTCTAGAATTGACGGCCAAAGGGTTGGAGCTGAGAAGTGAGTGAAGTGCATTTAGATCACCGGACCTTGCCGCTGTGTGAAGAGCATCTTCTCTCCTACTACTACTACTTGACTTCCGGGGATTTTCCATTTCTCTTCTCGCCGGTACCAACACTAGACAGATTCTCAGACCTATTAACTTAGGTTTGCTTTAAAACATGCATCCAAACAAAACAAAAAGCCGAATTTCGTTTTTGGTTTCCCTAAATTTGGCAAAGTTTCATTTTAGTCCCTATAGAATATAGATTTTTTTTAACATCCAAACAAACCACCCAACCAAAAATGAAATTTGGCCAAGTAGAAAAAAAAAAAAAAAAANAAAAAAGTTGTGGCACGTGCGAAAAACAAATCAAGTTTAAGTCGCAGTCGCACTGCTTCAGCCTACCTCCACCGGGCATCTTCCTCACTCTTACACCCAGCTTCGCCCAATACTTCAGCTCACCAGGTATCTCTCTTTCTCTGTCTCTCTCTGTCTCCTATCAAATTTTGTTTTTCAAAGATATTCTCTGGATTTGGTTTGAGGGCTTTGCTTTAATTTAGGGATTTCATTTTCTCAAATTTAGATGAATTTTTTATGTAATTTTATTTAAAATTATAGTTTGAGCTCTTACTTGGTAGGATACCAAATACAGTACAACTTCTCTGGCCTTTCAATATGATACAAAACCAAACTTTCAACAGTTGAGTCCTTTACTTTGCAATTGAAAACTGTGCAGTTACAGAAGTGAAAGTGAGTCATGTATTCGTCTATCTCTCGGCTGTCTTCATCTCTGATCCCTCGGCTCACTAGATGCCAGGGCGAGCTCACTGCTTCAAGGTCCTTCTCTGTCTCCAGGATGCCATCAGGCAAGTTCTTCTTTCTGTCTATGGCCCATGGGTTATATGGTTTTTATTTTCTTTGTTCCTTAGTGGATTATATTTTTATATAAACTATAGATCCCTTTACAAGCTGTCTACCATTTTTAGTGAACTTGAACAGCATTTTGAAGATGCCATGCTAGATGCCAATAATGATACAATGCTAGCTTCTGACTTCTGATTGTTTCAACCCCATATTTGGTGCTCTATCTTTAAGAACAAGAATCAATATATTTCTTCTCACTAAGAAAATTATGTTACCAAAATTTTAATGTATGTTGTTACTGTGGCTTGCAAAAGTAGTGTGATGAAATACATGGTAAATTGAGAAGCTTTGATGGGAAATTAAATTTTCATTGGTGTCAATTTCTGGCTAATGATTAAAAATATTGTGGGATTTACAGGTCACCTAGAGACTTTTAAACATGGTATTAATTCTTCTGAGAATGTTGGAAGGGGAAGGGTCTTAGATCATGTCTCGGGACTTTGTGGAATGCCAGGGATTAGGTCGGGTATTATGCACGTCAAGATGAACCTCTCCATTCCATTTTCTCTGAGTTTCCGAAGTTCCACAGATTCTGCTGGTTGGAAAGATAATGAGACTGGAAGGAATTTCAGGTCTATGAACTTTGTGAGGGGAATTATAGAGGAAGATGGAAGGGACAACAGATGGGGTTCTCAGTTTCCTCAATATAATATAGAGAAAAATGCTGATGTTGTCCACATAAAGTTGATGCGTAATAATACCTTTGTCACTGTTACGGATTCAAAGGGGAACAAGAAACTTGGTGCCTCAGCCGGATCATTACCAGAAATGAAAGGAGGAGCAAAATTGTCTCGGTATGCTGCTGAAGCAACTGCAGAACATGTTGGACGGATGTCAAGAAACTTCGGGTTAAAATCAGTTGTAATGAAGGTGAAAGGGTTTACTTATTTTAAGAAGAAAAAGCAAGCTATCTTGAGCTGGAAAGACGGCTTTACTAATTCTCAAGTGGGTCAGAATCCAGTTGTATATATTGAAGATACAACCCGAAAGCCCCATAATGGCTGCCGACTCCGAAAGCAACGGCGTGTCTAAATACAGTGTGCTTTAGTAATATTTTCACTTGTCTAGACGTATCTTGTCAAATACTGAGATGTAGAGTACAAATTTGGTGGTGGCAAGTAATCTTTGCGAGAAAAGCTTGGCAGACTTGGCTATTTTTGTTTTAATTTTTCTTTTTCTCTTGGAATGTTATTCCCATTTTGATGCTAATGTGGTTTTTTTGAATGTCACCTTAGTTTGTTTTTGGAGATGGTTGTTTATTTTGATAATGTAGTTGATTGGAAATTTCTCAGACAACAGTAGCGAGGAAAATTAGCGCGTATTCTTTAGTTTTGTTTAGAACTTGTATTAAATAAGCTTCTATTAGTGGCCTACTTGTCAAGTGTTAAGTGCATTCGGTTACTCAATCATTGCTTTTTCTTGTATTTTAGGTTACTGATGTCTTCGGGAAGTCTATGAGTAAGCATAGTTGAGATGATTGCTACAAGATGGTTATTGTATGTTGGTGGGTGTGGTAGTACTTTTCTGAATTTTTGTTGGTTACCGGTATGTATTTACCTGACTGATATGGATTCTTTGCCAATGAACGTTATAGGATCATGCTGAAGCCCATAAACATGGACAATATATCATGTCATTGAAGTTTAAATGACATTATACAGTAGTAATGAACTGTGCAGAAAAGAGCTACAATGATATTTCTTAACTTATTCGCTACCATGATGCTTCGTAAAATATTCGCTTGCGCATAAAAACATGGAACACCTACACCTATATATTTGGGTTTTTGCTAAGGTTCTGGGGGTTCTGACCTCTAGTTATATTTATTTGTTTCTCTCCCAATATTATGTATTTCAACTCTTGGCCAACTAACTGAAATAGTGAAATCTAGCGCACCCATTTGGAATGCAATTCCTTTTCAAAAAGGTCTTGTTTCCCCAATCCATTTCCGCGATGACCTATCTTTTTTTGATGGCATAGGGTGTTAAATATTGTCTCCGAATGCCGATCCCCATTGTGTTTCTCTGGAACATGGTCCGTAAAACGCATGCTCAAATAATCTTTGATTGTTCTTTCAGTGGTGGGATTTGGGGACAACTAATGAATAAAAGTGGCTCAACTTGGTGTTGGATTATTGAAAATGGCTCAGTATCCTGCAAACTGGAAACAATTAAGCTTTTTCTTGTGGCTGCAGTTTATTTTTTCTGGCGTGAAAGAAATTGCAGGATATTTAGCACTATGGTTTCTACAATCAGATGCAGTCTTTGCTTTTTAGGACTCCCCGACCAATAGATGCGTTGCTCTCTCATGGAACCTCCCTGAGACTTGTTAGCTTCAGTTTTCTAGTTTGCTGCAGATTTGTTGGTGGTTGGTTTTCTGCAGCAGGCTAGTATAGTAGTCTACCCACATGGCTGATGTTTTCTCAGTGATCATTCCTCTATGTATGCATGCATGCATAGACACATACACACATACACATATATGTTAGTTTTGACCGTGGCATTGTTGTATTTCATCTTGATTCGAACTGCTTCCATGCACAAAAGGATGGAAACATGGTATGATGCATTTAAGGACCCGATTGTTTCCTTACTGCTATCCTTGATGATGTACTGTCTTCTTGATTAGGATTAGCTCGTTGCACTTGAGTCTTCAATCCAGTTAGTCACATATCTTACTCAAATATACTACAGTAAAGAGAACAATCGCCTTGCAACACAACGAACATATTAGTTAGTGTTTGAAACAAAGGCAGCTTGGTCTTCCCTACTCTACTCCACATTTTCACAAGTTACAAAACATATGGCTCGCATGGTTAGATTTTACCAGATATAGTAACTGTAAGTAAATATACTGGTAACTGATAAGTTTAACATTCACAAACTTGAATTTAGAAACTAAACCAACCCTGCTTTACTGGTGCATCAAGCGTTAACATAACATTGTCTGTGTTCTTTATATTCAGGTTGGGATCTTATATATGTATACCTCAGTTGAGTCCACTTAGAAATTCTCAGGATGTTGCCAAAGTTCTGCTGCTGTTGATAATCTCTGAAGTGGAGAGGAGTCCAGTTAATTGCAAACTAGAATAAAATTTCAAATCTTGCCAGTTTCTGAAAGGATCCTCTCAATCTCCTCGAGGAGGCGCTCTTTTTCATCCATTAATTCTTCATTTTGGTTCTGAAGCTCCTCTATCTGCTTAGTCTGCTCAGAATCCTTCCTAAAACAATGTAACACTTGGTTAAGCAAAAATTTCAGGTAGAACATCGAGGTGTATATTCTAGCAATCAAAAGCATTTATGCCCCAAAAGAATGCTCTTTACTGTGAAGCATGTCATATGTTACACCTTTTATTGTAGTATTATTTAGATACACATCTTAGATTTATATTTCCATCATTATCTTGCTTGATTGTAGAAATCATGTTCTAAAAATTCTTTGATTAGACACCATACCCATCTTAGCTACATAGATATTGAATAGTTAAAAGCATAATGACAATAAGTTACAATAGTGAAGAGTACGGATCAAATTCATCAATGGTTAGACTTGAGTTGGTAAAATAGCTAGTACTGCCTGCTCAAATTACTTGAAACTTGGAAACATCACAAAAGAAAATTCCCAAGTAAATGAAAGATAATGTAGTTTCATCACCTATTCATGAAGGACAAGTTAAGTTTGAGGGATCGCACTTCCTTTTCAAGATTTTCACACCGCTTCAAGATAGATTGTATATCTGATGGAATAACTGGAGTTGAATTCCTTTCCTTTGCCTCTGCCATTCTGCATCAACAAGAAACTTAGAAACTTAAAAACTTAAGACTTAAAAGGATTAGGGTGATTCGACAGAGCTGTAAACAACATGTTGCATTTTATAGATACTTTTTAAACTTTTATTCTATCATCAAGTAAACCTTATCAGCTCTGTTGATTTTAACATAAAATCATCCTCAATTTCTCTTTCTTGAGACTTAATGGCAAGCCAACTAAGTCAATCTACTCCCATTGCTACCAAAGAAAAAAATGAAAAGAACCAAAAGAAACTATAAAATTCTGATGAAGAGAGTTTGTTGCAGGGGAAGGCAATACTCTCCCCCATTTGTAGATAACAATGTACGTACTTTCGTGACCTCTCAACCCTACGCTTTTTTGTGGCATCCTCCTTGTCCACTGCACAACATTTCTTTGGTTAGAGAGAATTCCATTTCCATGACTACAAATAATAGAGTGATGCATCTTTCAAAAGGATTTCTTCAAGTGAGACTAATGTTGAAATAAGTGTAGTGAGAGAAAGAAAATGGTAGCTAAACATACTCAAGATGTGAAAACAGCAATGTGAAGGAAAGTTCAAACTTTCAAAGGGTTTCTACCTCAGGAAACAATAACCTTTCTGTTATGTGCACCTCACAAATTAAGATTTCTTTTCTTTCTCAACCAATTCTAAAATTTATTTACCAAGCACCTGAGAAGATGCTCCTAAACTCCAATAACCAAGGAATATTTTGGTTAATTTATTAAGGTAGCATCTAAGAGGAAATTCAACACCACGATGGTGAAGTTTTAAATGTAATTGGTTACCTGAAACAGCTGATGTCACAGATCCATATCGTTCTAAACGTTCCACCCTCTGCGAAAGATTGAAAAATGGAACTGGATAAAATCTTTAAATACTGGCACCATATTTTCATAATAACATGCTATACTCACAATCCAAGAGTAGAGTTTACCTTTTGATCATCTTTCAAATTTCCAATTATACGTTCTCTGAAATCTGCAGTTCCATGAGAAGGAACTTTTATTGCACGAAAAGTAACTCAATATCTAATTCAAGGAAAAGAGATCGCAAAAGAAAACTTAATGATGTGTTGCAATTTCTCACATTAAATGAATGTCAAACTGTGTGCATAGATGGAAATAATATATACTACAATCTTTTCTTGAAAGGGCTTCAGCATTCAAAATACCTGAATGATTTGACATAGATACTTTAGTCAAATGCAATGCTCGCAACAATTAATTTTTTTAACACCTGCCAATATATATGCCTACATAATATACACATTTTTTTTATTATAAAGGTGGAAGATATATGTATCTGCAAACTCTACACAGGCATAGTTACTTTGTGTCACAAAATTCCCATCATCTTCTTCACAATTTTCGGATGTATCAATGATGGTAATTAAATAACTTGGAATAATGGATTCTATTTACATGTTGGTTATCAGTTAAAGAAAATTGTGTAAGATCAGTCAAAGGCTCCAAAAGCAGTGAATAGTGAGTCAGTGATTCAACAAGGCTATGATAAACAATAATTATGACTGATGATAAGCATGTCAACTTCTGCGTAAAATGGTCACCTTTAGTTCTAGATCCGTTTTCTGAACTTCTATTTCCAGCTCGTTTCATTGAGCTTTCACAAATGCTCAGAGTTTGACTTGAGTTGCTGGGACCATCACATGCATCAAAGCCAGATGAAACTACTGGTGCTGCAGCAGATGATTCACTTTGGGAAGGTTCTTGAGAATTTCTGCTTAAGGGGTTTGGGTTTGTGACATTTACAAAACCTTCCATCTCAAGGTCCAATGATCCTTCAACGCTTTGTATAATCGTATGATCTTTAGCTTGGATAGTGGACACTTCCTGAAAAGTTCCCACCATTACATGAATTTGATTCCCTTGCCCTTGATCAAAACCAGTGTTGACTATAACTTCTTGAGTTGGGAAAAGCCCATTGGAACTATCATCCTCTACACCTTCTTTTTCAATCTGGTTGCAAAGCTTTTTTCTCTCTAATGTACCCTTTAGCATGCTTACAACAGATGAAACTTTATCCATTTCACCCATTTGTGGGGTGTTGAAAGTGGATGAGGAGGAATTGGATGGAGAAATGAAGGTCCCCAACTGGTTGGTAACCTCACAAATAGAAGGATCATTGAAACCATTTGAATATGCAAATTCTTGTTTTTTCAAATTGCTGCAATTCGCCGAAGCAGTCTGCAGGCCTTCCATACCTACTGTTGTTTGGGCATTTTGCATGGCAACATACCTCCTCCTGCATTCAAATACATAATCGTTGAATGAAATCAAATGATGTCAGTTCCCTGTACACAAGGAAACTAGAAAAGCTATTTATTAACTTCTGTTGGTTTAGCACAGTTCCAAAGAGCTTAAGCTGTACGGAATTATGAAATGGGCCAACTACTATGTTTACACTAACAATAATGATGGGTATTTTAAAATCCCAATGAACTTATATGAGCTGCTATATGCATGTGTCATTGATTACCAAAAAGAACTAAAACAATTATAAAATGAAACCACATCCCAAAATAAAGTGCATGACATACTCTACAACATCAATTGAGGGCTGAATCAAGGGCATGAAATAATACTCTATCAAATCAATTAAGGGCTGAATCCAGGAGATGGTTTGACAGAAATTATGTGGTTATACAATACCGCAATTCAGAGGATCGGCTTCTTGTCATGGGTTGAGAACTATGAAACCAGGCCTGCATTAAAAGTAAAATGTTAGATACAACATGAAGCTTCCCTGAACTGAACCCTGACAGCTATCAATGTTAACATGCCTTCGCCAAATATAACTCACTAGCCTGCATTCCTCTTTCAACACCATGCCTGACAAAATTGAAACAAAAATATATGAACGTAACTATCTTGAATAAAATATTATTGTTATAATGCAGAGCAAATCATAGTATTTAAATTTGACATTTTGGAGTCCAAAGAAAGGGCACATACTATATATACATATATGTTACATGATAATTTATTGGGAAGGGAGCAGTAGCCACCTGATTGAATGTTGATTGTTGTCACCTGAGATTTCATCAGCCATGGCATTATTTTGTGGATATATATCATCATTGCTTCTTTTCTTTTGAAGTGTACCAGCATGTTGCTGACTGGACAAGTTTGCTATTTCAGTAGATATCCTGTGATGTACAAAGTAATAATGAGCTTATAATAAGTTCTCAAAGCTGACTTCTAGGATGTAATGTCGCAAGAAAGAATCTGAAAGATTATGAGAAGTTGAGAGATATTTATCTACTATGTGATATATTTTAGGAAAACAGAGATATATGATAGCATAATATACATCATGCATTTACTTGAGGTTATAAGTTTGAAATGCTACAGCACTGCAGAATAATTTAGGAGCCATCATAAAGATGAATGGTGAATGGTGTAAGATTCATGATAACCAGAAGGTAACTATACTTACCCTATACCAACCAAAAAACGAGCACAGCATAGAAGTTATTGAATCTGTTATGCTAATTTACTTTCAAATAAAGTTATGAGAACTATCTATTACTGTTGTTGTGGTGACTGCAACCTACTCACCTCCGTGATCCTTGTCGAGTACGATGTGCAATGCTGGACGGATTGTAGCCATTGTTCTGGAAACAGATATATGCCAATCAAAGAAAAAAGGAAATCAGAAAAGGGACAGGACAAAGAATCAGATATAAGAGCAAACCCACAATTACGTACATTTTTTTTTTCTTTTTCTACTAGGTGATGAGTTTTAAGATTCTATAAGCATATTAGGATCTGATTAAATCTATATCACTGTGTTTCTATTGGATGTGTTAAATGTGAACCAATGATTTGAGTATCCATTTGTAGATTTATCAAAAAATGCTGTAACCTTCCACTGTTCTTAAATTCGAAACCTAAAGATTAATGAAAGGCAAAAGTGTGAGTAAGTGAGTGGGATGGGATCTTTTGAATATTCAATCAGATTTTAATTACAGGCCATGAAGGAACTCAATGTCTCATCAAGCTCTATAGAAGGAATCTCTGTGAATTTAGAGTAACTATAAAAAAGAGATAGTGAAACATGGTCTCAACTCAAGAATGGTAAATGAGTGCAATGATCACATGTCATAAAACTGACTTAAAAGCTAGATACTTTATCAAACATTGAAATGAATGATTAAGTGTCTATTAAGATTAAAAGTCAATGAATAGGGATAATACGGTTGCTTGCCTCTCCATTTGTTAGCCAGCTTTTGAAGAGCTCCTCGCTATCTGTACGAAAGTTTTGAGACAAATTCTTAAAACCAAGCATCTCCATAGTTGGTAGAGGCGTTCCGATAGAGCTCTCCATATAAGACCTCAGGATCAACTCCTCACTTGTATTTCTATAGAACTCTGAAAGTCCCCTTCCTTCCATCTGCCCTTCAATTCTTGGAGCTTGGAAAGAGTGCAAATTCTGCTGACTACTTTCTGGTTTCACAAAACAATCATTCACTGAGCTTCCCTTAATGCCTTCATTGACCATACTATGATACTAACTTCTCCCACAAACAACAGATAGAAACCACCCCAAAAGGGTCAACTATATATATATGTGAGCTACCTTTAATCACACCACCTCCCCCCTCAATCATTGAACTCTGTCAGGCAGACCATGATCGTTTCCAAAACTCAGATGGACGGACACCTTTGAACCCATTGACAAGCAACAATCACATCAGCTGTGTTATTAAACAAAGAACGATAAGACCAGCTGGGAAACATCCAAACTTGAAAACCAACCACTATATGATAAAGAAAAGGTCTTTAAGTACCAGGATATTATATGCCAGAGCTACACATATTTTTTTGAACAATTTTACAAGCATATGCTGGGATGCGGTCATCATATATATATCAAAATATTATATAACTGTGGAATAGCCGGAATCTATGATTTTGGGTTATCTAAAGATTCTCTTTACCACACATTGTCTTTTCCTTCTCATGAAACCTTATTTGCGACAGTAAGCTACTTGTTTAACGGTTTGTCAAACCCCGGAGGATTAAAATATGAATCATATCAAGCTATATTTAATCTTTCAGTAACATAAATAAACTGTGTGAAATTATTATATCAGGCTTATTATTCATTTTCCTTTAAAGAATGAGGCATTCCCGTAGAGACAGCAATGAAATGATGGCAGCAATGAAAGGGACTTGATTCATCCGGCTTTCTTTCTTTGCTTATTATTTTAAAACCTGTAGGCGTTGGGAGGGCGTTGTCATAGTCTCATAGACTCATAAACTTTATATATATATATGGTCCATTCACAGTTTAATATAGGCAACTGACAATATTTTGTAAAAATAGAAAATTCATATGCTCCACTCCACTACAAGCCAATTTTCTTTCTTATTTTGTCTAGTCAATTTGAAGGGCTACGACTTAGGGAGCTCAAGTAGGAGGGGAGAGAGATATTGAATTGTGTCATTGTGTTAAACTTAAACCCAAAATTTACTCTTAGTACTTCAAGGGGCAAAGGAATTTTGCCAATTTTTTTCAGAAGTTAGGTACTAAAAAAGCTATAGCTGCACCTGTTCCCAAGACTTTCTAATTACAATACTCGTACCTATATTTTTAAAATTCCGTTTCTTAAACGGAAGTAACGTTCGTACCACATTGATACAAAATGTAAGTATGAGTCCCCTCCCTTTCCAAACTTCCCTACATGTGTGGGCAGATATGTAATTTCCGGAATCACCGAACTTCAGTACCGACCCGACCCGACCCAACGCAACCTTCTGCCTGTTTTCTCAGCTCTGGGTTCTCAAATCTCACTTTCACTTCTGAGTCTCAGTTCTTACACCGAGTCAGAAACCTTTTAAACCGACAAATGGAAGCTTCTACTTGTGCTACTCCTTCCACTTCCACTTCCACTCTCTCTCTGCCCAAACACAGTGACCTCTCCAAAGAACAAGTGAGCTTTCTGAACAAACAATTCCGAACCCATGAAGATCTTCTTCACAAAGCTCCTCATCTTTTAACAGCACTCCACACTCAGTGCTCTGATTTGGATTCTCACCTCCTACACTGCAAAACAACTCTCACCCAACGCACCGTTTCATGGATTTGCCGCTCATTTTCAGCCAAAACTGCACTCCACAATCTCAACCTCAGCCTTCAGAATCTCAGCCTCCTCACTTCCCAGTGTTCGTATTATTCTTCATCTCCATCTGGGTTTTCTCAGTTTCATTAATTTCCTTTTCTTTTTATAATTTGGCTTCTTTTTTTTTTCTCTCTCTTTTGGATATTATAGGCGGTAGTGGTGCAAAGAAGTTTCAAAGAGTTTTAGGTACGGAACTGCCTCAACTTGCTAAGGAAGTATTGCGAATTGATACCATTCGGAGTTATCTCGGTGAGTTGGGGGACTGGCTATTTTGAACAATTAAATTTCAGAGATAATTTGTTTAATTTAGTCTTTATACCTTTTGTCTATGTGTTTGAATTTGTGGGTACTTGACCTTTTTTGTCAAAATCCAAAATTATGATGTTACACTCTCTCTCTCTCTCTCTCTCTCTCTCTCTCTCTGATTGCCTTAACCAGTCACAAGCTAAACTACCCTCTTAATATTTCAGAGACTACTTTACAGTTAGAAGCTCTGGTTGGAGACCTAGAAGATGCAGTTTTCAGCTTTGTGAATTGCCATAGCGGAAAAATGTTCTCTGCAAAGCTTTCAAATTCATCAGTATCTACTAGAACAATTTTTTTGATTTTTTCATGTTATATGGATGCATATTCAAATGGTAGATTAATTGACAAGGGTCAATTAATCATTACCGTATCTATGAAATGCAGGACTCTGGAACAAAACACGAAAAGTTGCTTCAAGCCATAAAATCTTTGAATGATTTAGAAGGGTTAGTTGGTCTTGTGAAACTTAGACCGCAGTGGCATCATCTTCTGAAATCTGTTGATGCTAGGGTGGATAAAACTTTGGCTATTCTTCGCCCACAAGTTATTGCGGATCATCGAGCTCTTCTTTCTTCTTTTGGATGGCCACCGAAACTTTCAATGTCAAAAATTGAAAGTGAGAAAATCTCAGGCCTTCCAAACCCATTAGTTTTAATGGAAGGAGAAAAAAGAAAGAGTTATTCAAATAGCTTTCTAGCTCTTTGTGCTTTACAGCATCTACAAACAAGGAGGGAAGAACGACAGCTCAATCTTTTGGGGCAAAAGGAGTGCAAGATACAACTTTGGGCCATCGATGAACTGGTGTCTCCTATTGCATCACGAATGGAATACCATTTTTCAAAGTGGGTTGATGAACCTGAATTTATATTCGCCCTTGCATACAAAACTACAAGGGACTTTATTACAGGAGTGGATGATGTCTTGCAGCCTCTGATTGATAGAGCCAGATTGGTAAGATACAGTGCTAAAGAAGCTTGGGTTTCTTCCATGGTACAACTGCTTTCTGAATTTTTGGTGAAAAAAGTTTTCTCTTCTCTTGCTGAAAGATACAAGGAGAAACAGATGAAATCTGAAGTTATACCATCATGGCTTCATCTCATTGACCTTATTGTTTCATTTGATAAACAAATGCAGTCACTTGTATCCGAAACCAGTCTGTTTGTTACAGAGTCAGAAAGGGTGGAAAGTTTTTCACGAAGCATTTCAGTGCTGATGATATTTTGTGATAGGTCAGATTGGCTCAAGATTTGGGCAAAGATAGAGCTTAAAAATGCCAGGAAGAAACTTAAAACAGATTTGGAAGATGAAAGAGCTTGGATAGTTGGTGACAAACATGAAGCTAGATTGCAGTTTGATACAGAATTTGAGCATTTCCTTCTCTCTACTAGAGAAGATCATAGAGCTCCATTTATTGCAGAATCTGCCCTTAGAATCACATGGGAAATGATTGAACGATGCCAAACTATGCCTTCCATTTTACCACGTGTACAATTTGTGAGATCAACTGCTGTCAGATTCCTCTGGTACTTTTTTAAAATATTGCTTTTACATTGCAAGAGAACTGAAATTCCTCCAGATAATCCTGATGATGATGCCTTAGTTAGAGTATGTGGATCAATTAATGCTGCCAAATATGTTGAATCCAAACTTCGACAATGGAGTGATGATGTGAACTTTCTGGAGATGAGAGTTGCTGAAAATGATTCTAGCAACCAGAGAAAAGATGACTCTATTGTTTCAAGTTTTTTTGGGGAAGAAATAAAAAGCTTGTCTGAGCTCGCAACCAACTGGTTGATGGAGATAATTTCTATTCTTCTTCGTCAGTTTGAAACTCTTTCATGGGACTATGTGCAAACGGTGAAACATTATGAGCAACAGCTAGAAGACTTGACTCCTGTGGAAGTATCAGCAGCCATGGATTTAACTTTATCTGTTGATTTTGTTGAACCATTAGATGCTTTGAGAAGTCATCTTATTCTTTTGAGAATGAGTCTCAATCCCAAAGACTTCTTGGATCTGTGGAGAAGTGTTGCTGATGGGCTTGACCATTTCATATCTTGCAGTGATATCACATATAATATTCAGTTTTTTGACAAAGGGATTAATCAGTTCGAAACAGATATGCAAGCATTGTTTTCTGTTTTCCAGCCTTTTTGTGTTCGGCCTGAAGCATTTTTCCCTCGTACTAAGGAGACTATAAAGCTGTTGAAAATGAACAAGGGAAAAAGGTGAAGCATTTGCAGGTACTTTCTTAACTTTTCCAATGGTTAGATGAAAAAAATTATTGCTTCTGTCTGGAGATTTGCATATATGTTTTGATGGAAGTGGTATTTCTTACTTTCTTTTTTAATAAAAAAAAATGAAAAGCAAGAGAAAAAAAGTGTGCAACTTATACAAAAAATAGCAAATAAAAAAGTAAATGAAATTAGCTTGATCCAGGATTTTGGTGTTGGATCAATTATTTGGGGCCAAAGGTTGTGCAAATTATTTGGTTTATGCTTTCGTTTTGGGGAAGAAAGTGCCAAGGATTGGAGATGTAAAGACCTTGGAAGAGAGATTTTGGGTTTGTTCTATGGATGACAAACATACCTTAGATACAATAAATGCTGAGTTTTATCAATCAAATCTATACCTACAACTGCAAAGATATTTCATGGACTCTACCTTTTTGTAGTAAGAATAGGATTCGGAGTAGCCATGTAAGAGCTCTTAACCCTTAGTAGATTCAACAAGTACGAAAATAAGACCAATGACTTGTAATTATGGCCTATGCCCAGCAATTACTGAGTTAGCAGGATACCTTGACTCAATATACAGTAAAACCTAAATATAAAATAGAGAAGTCATCTCATTTTGGCGTGGTCAGAATGATTTGTGTTATTAGCTGCTTAGCGAGGTCAGCTTACTTTGTAATGTTCAGATTTGAAAGTTGCAACAATAACTTGGCCAAAAAAAAAGGAAAGTTGCAACAATAACATATCACCATGAATACTCATGATGTGTTTTAAATTAGGTTGCTATATGTCTAAGACTTGGCAATGAATAGCATTAGGAACCCATTATTTTCATTTAGTTCCTGTTCTATTCATAGAACTTACATATGTTACTTTTTTATTCTTATTAAAATAAAACCCCCAGAAAGTTAAAATTGATGATATATTTGACTTTGAAGGTTTGCATGCATATGTAGTTAAAATTTTCATTGTGAAGCATCAATTCTCATAAGTCTTGATCATGATAAATATATTGTTTATAATCTTGGTTCTATTATATTGTTTGTTGTGTTTTTATTTTTGTTACTTATTATGTGATCATATAAACTGTTTTACTTTATGTCTTTGAATAAATCAGTTGTACCTTGGCTTAGTTTACCCATATACAAGTCATGGACCAATGCAATGTGGGGAAGCTGCAACATGTCTGAAACTGAAGCAACAATAGTAGCATGTCCATGTTCCACAGTTCTCGGCTCTGGTAGTTGCAGGACCTTCCTACTCGTAGGAGAAGTCTTGCAGACCCTTTGGAAGGCCCCCACAGTAGACCCTGGCAAGCCATAGAATGGCCCGAAATAGTGGAAGATGGTGGAAGTGGTAGAGCTGGAGGCTGCATCCTCCCTATGGTTGAGGCACATCACTTGGCATGACTAGAAAATCATTGATGGCATATTTTAACCCAGGGAGTCGAGCTCGAAAGGATACAAGAAAGGAACATAATTGAGGATGAGAATAGTTAGAGATATGTGCCAAAGTTATAAAAGAAACTATAGATTTTGCGATATGTTTATGTCTTGGCTTTATGCATATGAGGCTGTGCATGGGCATTGCCTGAATGGGTGATGGATGTATACTTTCATTGATGTGATCCTGCAACTTTTATAGGTAGCAGCATTTTTGTAAGTTTGTTGTTTTTAAGGAATTTTGTTTGGTTTGTGTTAACCAAATATTGTGTGCAAGTGCTTATGTGGGAGAAACAAAAATTTCAGTAAGTAGGAACTCTTGCTTAGGACCCATATATATGAATTATTTCTTGTAGGAGTTGTAAACTTGTAATTATGAAAAAATAGAAAAATAAAAATTTCTGTATGCATCTTTGTGCTTGCTCCAATTGCAGCCGATTTTGCTGAAAGAGGATATAAGGGCAATGATAAAAATGTTGCTGCTTAACACATCATGTCTATCACCTAAACAGGCCTACGATGTTGCACGTGCAACTCCGACCCGGTTACAGTTGAATTGTAACTGTTTGATCAACCAGTGTTAGAAAAGAAGCAGAAAAGGGACAGAGTAAAATGAAAACAAACAAATGTAAACAAGATTGAGGATGATTAGAAATTTCAAAGGCATTGAGGGAACCATGAAGTAATGACATTTTTTAAGCAAACTATTTTGATGTTTATGTCTATTTAAAACCACCAAATTGCTCTGTCCTCTAAGTTACACAACACAATTTTTTTAATTGAGGGAACTGTGCATGCATATTATGCTATTGGCTCGCATTTTTGTTGTAATTGTATTTAATATTATATTTACGTGGGAAGAGGATGTATTTTTAGCCGTGAAGCTTGCTCAATATGATTTTCGAGACCTTCCCCGATATAAATTCTGAGGGTCCATTATTATTCTTCACAGTCATGAAATTTAAGAAAAGAAAAAACATATATATGTTTCTGGTATATGTTCAGTCCAATATTTTCCTTGATAATGATGACTTCAAATGTTCCATGATGGTGGGTAAAAGGTTAGTAAAAGCTATTATATTATAATTAATTAGAAGTAGATATGGAAAATAGAGTTAGGTTTTCAGTACGATTAAAAACTTCAAGTGCAAGTAAAGTCGCACATGATGAATGGGGGGAAAGTTGAAGAGGCAGAAACTAAGAAATAGGAAAGAAAACCAAAACAAAGAAATATCAAAACTTCAATGGAATCTTGGTTCTTACGGAATAGCTTACACCTATTTAACCCAAATGAAAGAGAGCCATATAGCAAGAAAATTTAGGCATCTCTATTCTAGAGTCACAGAATTTCATTATAAAAAATGACTAAATTTTCGAGGATACTTTACACAAATCACATCCATCAAATTACAACTCCTTTATTTCGGGTAAGTTGCCTATACAATTTCTGTATCAGCTTAAAATATCCTATTCAACAAGATGATCAAGTGCACTTGGTACTAACTCAAGTTGTATATCATTGTACAGGGAATGATACATATACTTTTCCGCAATCCATATTTGCAGATTACAGGACCCCATGCAGACAAAAAGGAATTAGCACCTCTCAAAAAGGGTGCTGCCTACTTCTTAAGAAGAGTAACGATCTCTGGGAGGCCGACCCTTTTCCCATACTGGATAGCCAACCAACCCGTAAAAGATATGTATGCCACAAGAAAACATGCGCGCCTGAAGCGGACTGTACAGAGTGACTGTAGAAGCATTCTTGCAGCAAAAATTTGAGGCAATCGAGATTTCATCTGTTGCAGGAGTCTAAAAAAGCTTATGGAGATTATTGAAGTTGAAAAACCAGTAATAACTCCAGCTATGGTTTCCCACCTCCAATATCTGGCTGGTTCCTGGCTGAAAAACCAGGAGTGTAAAATCTTTGTTGACCTGACAAATAAAAGACACCCAAATTATTACTAAGTAAGACCCCACCAAAAGACCCACAACAACACACATAACAGGAGACTTTACACATGTGCAACTCAACCATTATCAAAACAGAAATTCTCTTTGACTTGATTTCAACCCAGAAATTAACAGGGAAGATATTTATCTAGAAATGCAAACCTAATGTAATCATGAGATTAGGTAATGATATCTATACTCACATTCTTTGCAACTCATTTGGTCAATGACACAATATCCATAAAGATTGAACAGAACTGATTAGCTAAAGGTAAAAATAAAAGTTGGTTTGCTCACAGGATGAAATATCTTCTAGTCATCTCAAATATAGATGGATCTTTAGCTTGGCAACTGGAGAAACCATCATGATATAAGTTCACTTTGGAAATGCCATATGTGTACCAGCAGTCATAAGTTTCATTGACCTGACCAAAGGAGAGAAAATCAAAAAAGTTTAAATGGTTATATATGAATTATGCACAATGATATAGAAAATTCAACTATAGATATCAGCAACATATAGTGAACTTGATACTTATATACATATACATATATATATTTTAACAAGATGCAATACTAAGTTCAACTCTGCAAGAAAGATTAAAAGCTTTGCAACCTACCTTGAATTTATCTTTGGTCAACCATGCAGCACCAAAATTAGGTCTGCAATTAAGAGGAAGGGCCTCATTTGGAGCCTCTGCTAATGCAAGCTGAATCTGACCAGAAGACTGATCTTTGTATTCCACCTGCAATCAGGAAAAAGAAAAATTTATATTTGAATGAACAGAAAGCATGCAAAGCAAAAACTTAAATATAATGCATGTAGTAGGAAATGACCCAGAAAAAGGAAAAAAGAGAAAAGAGAGAATTTGCACTTTAACCCCCTGCGTTTATGCTAATACATGGAACCTCCATAAAGTTTATCTTGAATCACTAGAAGCCCATATAATTAGGGTTATTGTTTTAGTGGTTTGACTTTTATCAAGTTAATCAAGAATCACATAAACCATCACAAAAGCTGCTTAAAAAAGAGGAGTGCATGCTGAGAATGATCATACATAGTTTGAGAGCAATGTACCAGAACCTTGAAAACTGAAGCCCAATAGTAATCATAACGGCATCTAAATCTTCTTCCTTCAAAAGGATAAAATACGTGTTTGGCTTTGTAATTGAACAGTCCGAGCTCACAGACCTTAGCTGACTTAAGATCAACACCTGTAAGAAGAAAAGAGCTAGCATTATACATATAATTTTAAGAAAGATAATACAATAATAATGAATCTTAAACATATAACTGTATAATACTAGCAGAAACAACGAATGTAACAAAAAAATTCAACAGCAAATGTACTTAGAAAAAGAAATATTCATGTAAGTTTTCCAGTAGAAATATGATCTGACAGTTGAGAAACTTGACTTATATCATTTAAGGACCTTATGAGATAAGAACTATATATACGATTGGGAGATTCCATTGAGGATCCCTTAAATCAGCTTATTTGAGGGACATATTGTTGGGCCTACCCTACATTGCAGTTCAGCCAGAGCAAACAAGCATTTTTGTAATAGCTCAGTAATCAATACCGATGGCATGTAACAGAAACTCTTCTTAGTCACAATTTTAAGTCAACCAAACAGTGACATTGAAAGCATCCAGACACACGACACAGACCCAAACTCAATTTCCATCTAGAAAATAAAATCAATAGTTATTATTGAAAAAATTAAAAATTAAAAACTTACTGCTGGAGACGATCCTGCACTGAGAGGACACAGAAATCGGGTTCGGAACTGACGAATCCGCAACGAAAACCGCTATGAAGCCGACCACAAGTGACAGTGAAAAGAAAGCAACGATAGGGAAAAGGAGAGCCAGAAACCACCGCAGTATTTGAGACGCGACGCTACCCATCTCAGAGACCTCCTCCGAATCCATTAAGTTTTGGTTTGTGAACGGTCCGGCCACCGGAACCAATTATCCGGTGATCGGAGTACCCTACACTCCTCAGCCAGAAAGCAGCAAAGGAGTTATTGGTCTTTTCCCCCTTTTTTAATTTTTTGCAAAGCTTCAAATGAATTATTACCCTTTTCGCTTCGTTCTTCTAATCTCCGAGTGACATGCCCAGACAACACACACGTGTGGCAGCATGAGGTCATCTGCAAAAGCATGGGACATATCCGGTAATTGGAAAGAGGCTATACCCTTGAAATGAAAAATAAAATCCCAAGGGAAAGTTTCCCTCTCAAATACAGTTTCTGGCGCTTCCCATCCCCTTACTCTTTTTAGGGTTCCAATTTTCTCACGCACACACACCCCCACCCACAAGGCAATCAGTTTCCCTCACTTTCTCACTAACCAAACAGCCCCTTACCTTTGATTCGGCATGGCCATGAGCCTAACTGAGGGGGCGATCATGAAGATTTGCACGGGGGAGTACCATGACGAGACCTGGAAGCCGATACTCCAAGTACTGGACGTGAGGATGGTGAATGCGCAGCGTAGTGGGGCCCAGGCTGGACAAGACAACGAGAGGTACAGGGTTTTGATCTCAGATGGGTCCCACCACCAGCAGGGGATGCTGGGCACCCAGAAGAACATTCTGGTTCAGCAAGGCCTGCTTCAGAAGGGCTCCTTGGTTTGCTTGAAACAATTTACCTGCACCCAAGTCCAAAATCGCCTGTAAGTAAATTTATGCTCTTCCATTCTTTTCAAATTTCAAGGTTTGTTTTTTAATAAAAATTTGTGTATTTTTCTTTTGTGAAATTTTCTTGATGGGTGTTTTTATTTCGTTTAGTTTTGAAGTTTGGTTTCTTGGGTGGTATAATCAAGGGAATTGAGAGAGATAGGTTTATCAAATTTGTGGTTTAGTTGATTAAGAATTCAGCATTCTAGTTTGTTTCTGTTAATATCTGAATTGAAAATTCATGTTTAAGCATTGATGATGGAAGCAAGAAGGAAAATCTATTAACCATTTTCCAGAAGAAATAATAAGATGTACATGATCATTGAAAAAGAAAAATTTATTTCCTTTTTTTCGGTTTTGTTCTGTTACAAAGTTCTACCTTCAATTTGTCAAAACAAAAGATGCCGACTACGTTTATATTTGCAGGATCATCATTATAATTGAATTGGATGTGATACTTGAAAAATGTGATCTCATTGGAGAGCCTGTAGCGGCACCTAAATTTTTGAATGCACAGCCCTCAGGGACATTATCTGGAAATGCCCAACCTCTTGGTGGCAGTGCACCTTCTGGTGGCGCAGTTCATGCAAGTGTGACTGAGGCAACTTTAGAACAACCTAGAATGAATCAATCGTATGGTAGTGCTTATTCTGGTAATTCTGACCCAGGAAGATATGCAACAATGAGTACACCTTCCAATCACCCTAGACCAGAGCCAGGTTCTTTTTTCCCTGCTTCAGCACCAGTAAGTGGGTCCTATAGCCATCAGAACACAGGTTTTCACAACCCGAAATCTGAGGTTCCAGAGCCACCGCTAAATTCTTATGCCCAGCCATCTCAGCCAGCTTACCAACAGCCACCTCCAAATTCTTACACCCGCCCCCCTCAGCCATCTTATCAACAGGCATCTCCAAATTCTTACATCCGCCCTCCTCAGCCATCTTATCAGCAGGCACCTCCAATGTATACTAATAGAGGTCCAGTTGCCAAAAATGAAGCTCCTCCAAGAATAATACCAATTACTGCTCTGAATCCATACCAAGGAAGGTGGACAATCAAGGCTAGAGTAACAGCTAAAGGTGAGCTTAGGCGCTACAGTAATGCTCGTGGCGATGGGAAAGTATTTTCTTTTGATCTTCTTGATTCTGAAGGTGGAGAAATTCGGGCAACCTGCTTTAATGCTGTGGCTGACCAATTCTACAACCAGATTGAAGTTGGTAAAGTTTATTTGATCTCCAGGGGTAGTTTAAGGCCAGCTCAAAGGAATTTCAACCACCTTAACAATGACCATGAAATTCTTTTAGAGAGCACATCAGTAATACAGTCATGTTTCGAGGATGACAATTTGATTCCACAACAGCTGTTCCATTTCCGTCGTATAAGTGATGTTGAGGGCTTGGAAAACAACACTATTGTGGATGTAATAGGTGTGGTATCATTCATCGGTCCCCCTGCTTCTATAATGAGGAAAAATGGTATTGAGACTCAGAAGCGAATCCTCCATTTGAAGGACATGTCTGGTCGTAGTGTTGAATTAACTCTTTGGGGAAATTTGTGCAATGCAGAAGGACAAAAACTGCAAAACATGTGTGATTCTGGGGTATTTCCAGTGCTGGCTGTAAAATCTGCTAAAGTGAACGACTTTAATGGGAAGGCGGTGGGGACCATTGCTTCAAGTCAGCTTTTCATAGATCCCAATATCAATGAGGCTCACGAGCTGAAGGAATGGTTTGACAAGGAAGGAAGGAATACCCCATTTATCTCTATTTCCAGGGAAACAGCAGGCGTGGGTAGAACAGATAACCGAAAGACTATATCCCAAATTAAAGATGAGAGGCTAGGGACTTCCGAGAAGCCAGATTGGATCACAGTTGGTGCAACTATTTCATTCATAAAGGTTGATAATTTCTGCTATACAGCATGTCCAATCATGACAGGTGATCGACAATGCAGCAAAAAAGTTACAAACAATGGAGATGGAAAATGGAGGTGTGATAAATGTAATCAGTCCATTGAAGAATGTGACTACAGATATATACTCCAGTTACAGGTACAGGACCATACTGGCTCAACATGGGTAACTGCATTTCAGGAGAGTGGTGAAGAAATCATGGGTATACCTGCAAAAGATTTGTATTTTTTGAAATATGATGAACAGGATGATGAGAAATTTGCAGAAATCATTCGGAAGGCTCTTTTTACTAAATTCGTTTTTAAGTTGAAAATAAAGGAGGAGACTTTTAGTGATGAACAACGTGTAAAGTCAACAGTTATCAAAGCAGAAAAGGTGAATTTTACATCAGAGTCTAGATTTCTTTTGGATTTGATGGATAAACTTAAAACTGAGAATTTTAGTTCTGCCTCAAAGGGGGAAACTGTAATACCCAGTTCTGGGATGAATGATACTGGAACCGGGAACACTGCAAGTAGACAACCTATCCCAGCTGTGAACATCGGCTACAATACCAATCCTGGTAAAGAATTTGGTGCACCAGCAAATCAAGTGGGTAACTATGGAAACCAGTTTAGTAATGCTAGGGTTATTTCTACTGGCTCTACTGGTTCGTATCTGAGCTGTAACAGCTGTGGGGGTACTGGCCATAGCTCAATGAATTGCCCAAATGTATTGAATGGCCCAGGACATTCATCAGGAGTGGGCTATAACAGTAGAGTATCTCCTAGGCCAGGTGTTGGCAATACTTCTGGTGAATGCTACAAATGCCATCAACCTGGGCACTGGGCAAGAGACTGTCCTGGGTTGAACTCTGTTTCTCCAGCTTATGGAAGCAGCAGAGTCAACACCGGGAGATATGGAGGTGTTTCAAAGCAAGAGGTGGGCGGCTTTTGAACTTGCTTGGTCAGGAGCTTGTACAATATGCTGCATGTTTGATCAGCATCATTTCCTGGGTGTTGGATTTGCTTCCTTGTTATTATGGGGTTCGAGTTGGTGAACTTTCCCTATATATAGCAGAGGGTTGAGCCGTTGTTGGAACCTTGCATATATGTTGGAGTTGAGCAAAACTTTTGTCGCTTATTTGAAGTTTTCAAGCTTCAGGATAATGAGTTTGAAGAAGTTGCTTAGTCAGAAGGGCCTCAGACTCTTTTGTTCTTTTTGTAATATGTTTTTGTTTTGGGTTCATGGATTTTGGACTATACATGTAGTGCTACCAGATTTGCTTTTCGTCTGTATAAATGCATTGTTTATACCAAACTTTTCTGGTCGAGGATCTCAACCGCAATGTTTCAACTTTCAAGTATGGGAGTGCAAGTTTCCTTTCTTACAGCTTCCAAGCAACTTGTTTCTTTTCGGGAAATGCTTTTTGTCAAACCATTTCAGTTCGAGGCTGAAACGAACAAAATTTGAAATTTCTCGTGTAAACTATCCTTGTCCTTCTAAATCAGATGAGTGAAATTCTTTCTCCTGCTAAAGGCTACGGTCGATGAATGCACGTATTGTCGTATTGGCGTGAGTTGATTTCTCATAATCTTCTCATTTTTCTTGCATCTGCCTCCGTTTGATGTGTTGATATTGATATGACCTCCGATTAATAGTGTCCAAGATATTTGGTTTCCGTAGTGAATATCCTTGTTATTGGAAAGATTTGAGTGCTCAATCATTTGCAATCAAAGGCGAAATTCAGATTTGAATGGACTCATAAAATTCAGTAATAAATGGCATATTATGCAGCACGGGCTCTTCTCAATTTTGGGTATCATTGGAATTACTGATTTGCATAACATTCAATGTCCAAATATATAAATATCTTCAAAGCTAGTAAGTATATGCACTATTCAGTCTCAGATTCTTAACGAGTCCATCAAGCATAAACAAGAGACTACTGTCTTTTTAATTGCTTAGTTATGTCCGGTCTCGTTCTTAGGCCTAAATTCTTTTCTTTCTGCAGTGGAATGTGGACTATGGTGAATATTAGTCTTGAAATAATTTCTTGGTGATTTATAGGCCGGTTCAATTTTTTCTACTCTCTTAGACTAATACCTTAATACTTTTTTATTTTTAACTAAGGTTCAAAAATATTATCCAGATGTTTATAATTTAAAAAATATGTGATATTATCCTAAAATTAATGATATGTAAATCTTAATATTATTCTAATTGTATATTACTTTAATATTATAATATTATATTATATATCCTAATTAATATTATCATATTATCCTATAATTAATTATAGAATTTAATTGTACCAAACGAACGATTGACTCTGGTCTGTAAATACATTTCAATTGTACTAATCAATTGATCGACTATGGTTTGTCGGTGTTATGTTAGGGTTTAACTCTAGGAGTTAATATATTTTTTATTATATAATATAAATGGATATTATCATTTATTATTTTAAATTAAAAAATATAAAACTAGATAATCTTGAATGTTTGAATTAAATATGTATAAACAAATATTATCTTTTATTTTTAAAATTAATTTATATTGATTATCTTAATTTTAAAAGATAATCTAAGTCAAAATTTTAAAAAGTCTATTTTTTGGACCTCAATCTAAACAATTGGATTTAAGTATTAATTTAAATTTCTATATGGTTTTAGTCTAAATGACTTTTCAAAATTAGACCTATTTCTAATTATTCCTAATTTCTTCTTGTGGACAATTTTGTCTCCAAGAACCAAACCCCAGCGAATTAGTCCAAATGTTGTTCTCGTTTTTCTCATTTCTTTCCCTCTTTTTGCTTAGGCAACTGCCAAGTTGGTAGGCATTCTTCTTTTTATCTTTTCCACTCATTTTGGTCTACCTTTAAACAAATTTCAGTTAAAAGGAGATGCCATTTGATTCAAAAGCCACATATGGTTGCCACTCTGTAAATGATGATGCCTTTCATCCTCCAGAAACACTACAGAGAACGAACCTGCCTCCGACCACGATGAAAAGATGCAGCATGACTCTTACATTTGTGGGCCTATATAATTTTCAAAATGCTCGATTTCTTCTTTCTTTCTGAGTTTCTGGTGTGGTGAAAGAAGGAATACAAAGATGAATAAGTGATTTTTTTTTATTTCTCCAAAGACATGTGAATGATGCGACTGAGTTACCATTCACATAATATAAGCAGCACAACACATAAACAGTTTATAACATATTACATCTAAATGCTAATTTTTCAAGTACCTTGCGTTACTATATCTTACCACCATCGACACTGATTGGATTATCAAAAACACACATTTGCAGATGAAGTTGACCCAGCCCCCTTGACAGGTCGTGAGTTGAATATCATCCCTTGTGCACCACAATGACCACCTGTCATGCCATCAACCTGGTTTGGGCTATAGCCAGCAATGGCACTTTTAATTGCTGTCTGTGTGGTTACCCTTTCTCTCTCAGCCACTGCTTTCAGCCGGAGCCGCTCAGCTCTTGAACCGATAACCTGCCCTAGTATAGAAGCTGCGATAGTCAATGCCATAGCTGCTTTGGGCATCAAGACTGATTTCCTAAGCATGGCTATGAAAGGCACAGCAGCATGCACCGCGGCAAACCATGAGAGAGAAAATTTCTTGGTGTGTTCTTTCCATACACCTAGCGGAATGTTAACTGCCATGCCTAAGGCTGCAATGACGAGCATTTTTGCAGGTAGTGGCTGAGGGCGTAGATTCTTAACAAGGGCGGTTCGGGCAAGGGTTGCCCTTGCAGCAACTACTGCAGGTGGACATCTGAGCTTCATGCCAATGGGTGGTTGAAGTGCTGTTGCAACAAGTGGTAGAACACGGCTAACAGCTCTATATGACTTTGCAATTGGACAGTTACCTGTTCTTAACCACTCATCTCCCAGCGCTTCATGTTTTGACGAATTCCCTTTCTGGAACAATGGAAGTTAAAAGCCACATCAGGTTCCTGTAAATTCTGATAATCACTCACTAAACCATGAGCAAGGCATATGATACAAGGAGTACATTCACAAGTTAGTGAGTTGTACATGCACAAATTTGACAAATGAGATAATGGGATGGGTTTATTCTAAAGCCGGTAATAATTTCTACAGTTCCAAAACATGTTTCATGCTAGCAGACATGAATATTCTGTTCTCATTAGAATTGATAAAGTAAGCAAGTTGGGGCAAAAACAATCTACCTGCGAAGGGGGTTCCTTCTTGCTGGATGCGTCAGAGTTGTGCTTTTTCCACTTGTCAGAGAAGGAACCAAAACTGAAAGGCCCTCCAGGTCCAAATGCTGAGAGGCTTATGGTGGCAGTCTTGGCTGCTAAAGGGTTGAAGTTGAACTGAGGTTCAGGCTTGGGTTCCAGAATGTCCTTATGAGAAAAAGATTTGCCCAACAGTGGGACAACACCATCCTTCCCATGAAAGAGCTTAAAGGCCATATCAAAATTGGGACCATCTTCAAATATTGGACCTTTGGCTCCATCCACCTTTGAACACCAAATCATTACCAAAATCAATTTCAAGTATTAAACACTGGTTTAGTTCATATTTCACATGACATAGAGGACAGAGAGATAACATACAGGAAGGGGGAGATCGACAGAAGTGAAGGAAAAGCATGTGGGTTTATTGATATTCCTCAAAAACGGACATCTCTGAATGTCCTTCTCATCAAAGGGGCACTCAGAAGCCTCTCCATTCCCTTTCTTAAACAAAAAATCCATTGAATTTTTTGCTCAACTCAATTTACCTGCAGCCAGAACAAAAAGAAAATTTAAATTATATAAAATACAATAGAAGTAAATTTATTTGTAGCCTTTGTAGGCGTTCACAACATACACTGAAAAAACATTCATTTCATGGCCACCCTCAAAATAAATATGAAAAAAGTTTCTACACCGCATCAAACCAAGAAGAATAGCAATGGGTGATCAATTCCAATTGAAATTCAGCAACTTATTGCATATTGAACTGCAATTTGAACTATCTCAACTGGCTGTCATGTATAACATACAAACCTCTATAATATTTACAAGATGATCGCCAAACTAAAAGCATTCCTCTCTACCAAAAGAAAGTCCAAACTAAAACTTCCAATTCACGTAACAAAAAACCAAAATCTATATCATGACAACTTCACAAGCATGAATCGAATAAATAAAATTCCAAGTGAAAATGTAATTCATTTTAAAAATATGGACAAGACTGGATTGAAAAAGGGAGAATCAAGCGGGTGTTTGGGCGGAGAGAAAATACCTGAGAGCTGGAAGTCGGGAAAGACGTGTGGAGGGCACGGACACGTACGCACAGTTAGGGGCTTTGTTTGGTTATGACTCTTTTTGTGTTGAGAGAAAAAGCATGGTGACATGCATTTGTGGACACCTTAACATAGCCAAATTTTGCTTCATCATACACCAAATAATCCCAACCACTCAAATTTTACATCGCATACCCAAATAAGCTGAACAAGCTACACGCCCAAGCCTTGTGAACGTTTGTTTCGTTTGGGCCTTTTATCTGTTTTCCTGAGCCTGGGCCTGGGCCTGGAGCTGTTGTTTTATTTGGTTATTATATAATTTATATGTTGCTTAGCCTTATAAATAATATATTTGTTATTAATATTATAGCCATTTGCTTTAGTTGGAAATTTTTGAAGAAGCAAATGTTGAAGAGAAAATGACAAATAGGTTAACTCCTTCAGAGATGCCACGTGTAACATGATTCTTCCTAGAATCTTGTAGGTTGACATTGGAGTTGTACAGTAGTACTTATTGTTTTCATTTGTATACAAATGGCGATGAATCTAATTAATGAAATGGGACACAATATTAGAACGGTTCAAAGGCCATAATCAAATAATTAATTAAATCGGTACCTTATTGTATATTTTCTAATTACCCTACTTGCTCATCAATTACTAGTATATATATGATTTCCATAGAGTACTGAGATGTAGAACGACATCGTCAACAGTACTCCATACCTACACATGTAGTTGCCATTTGCCCAATAATAAATTGATGAATGCATGATTAGAGAGAGAGAGAGAGAGAGGCCTTTTATGACTTGGTTTCCACCAATGTTCACATGCACATGTACATGCACATGGCATGTGTGCATTGATGCCAATAATAAGGACATGTTCCTCTCACTCTCAATAGGGACAGGTTCGTTAAGGGTACGTGCCCTGCATGACGAGGTCTTCTACTCTCCTCTCAAGTCTCTATTATAATAATTTACATGTCAATGCGCGTTAAGCTTATCCCCTCCCGCATCACCGACTCCGCCAGTGCCTTCCCTTTCTTCAAACCGTTTTCGGCATAATTTCCAATTTAGAGGGTCCCTAAATCATGTCACTTCCCTTCAATCTTTTTCCCTATCAATTATTTCAATGGATCCTAAGTATTACAATTTATCACCTAACTTTTGATATTTCGTCATAGTTAAAATTGGTTACATAAGCTAAAATATTATAAACGGGTAAAGTTATTTGATACAATTAATTAAATTGATTGGGTTAAAGTACGAAATGACACGATATGAAGACAAGCCACTAACATGAGCACTTGGTGAATTATGCGTAACATATATTTCATTAAAATGGACCGGGATGAGTTCTCATTCTAATGCATGAGCTAAGTTATTAGCTTTATTTTTTAATTGAACTTTTTTATTAAAAAAAAATTTTAAATATAAGTCATTCAATTCTTTTGCAATAATTCTTAAAAGCAATTATTACTCTACTTAATATCAAATGTCGTAACTAACAGGGATGCATAAATACCAGGCAGCAGTAGTCAAATTCAAGCTACATCGATCACTATATGTCACAATTTCACAAAATAGTCAATAGTGTTTGGGAGCCACTTAGACTACAGCTACAATCACAAAATAGTCAACAGTGGTTAGGTGGCCTAAACAATTAAGACTTTAGCTGCGATAACTATCTGTAACCAAAAAAGTTCGGTGCAGCATCGCTAATGAATGAAACATTTATGTTACTAAAAAAAAAAACGAATGAAACATTATGGACTCTATTGTTCGCTGTGATTTTTTACACCTTTATTGTTCGTTATTTTTCTTAATTTTTTATTTGAAAAATAAAAAATTTGGTGTAATTTGGGGTTCTATAATCTATTAGGTATTTGCAATTTAATTTTTTACATAATGATCAAAATATTCATTGTCTATTTTTCTAATGATTAAACATAATAATATAATTAAAGATTAGTTAGACATAAATTATTTCTTTGAGAGCTCTGTAGTTATGTTTTGTTTTTTATAAAATCTCTGCACATTGTGAATTTTTGTAAAGGAAATATAACTGAAAAAAATTGAAATTACAAGATTATGGAGACTAACCCCATTATTTTACTTTTTATTTGATTATAAATTAAGAATTAACATATTTGAAGTATAGATTCGTCCGCATAATATGCAAACGGATTAGATAGTCCCAAAAACTATACCTTACGAATCTAAAAAAGTGAATCTATCAATTCAATTTCAACGTATAAAAGTCTGCATGGTAATAAAATCTTGACATGTGTCGACAAATTAGATGAGAAACAGAGTAGAAACAGAGAAGTCGGAAACAGAGGATTTAAATTGGAGAACTTGATGTTGACATATGAGCATTGGTTGACCAAAGGCGAATGATTCAATCAATCCGACGGTTCCTACCAAACAAATAAAATCAAAAAGAAGAAGAATTAATTATAAAATTAGTCAGAAACCTTGTGATTCTCTGACTTTGTGGCTTTATGAGCTCTTAACTCCCCACCGCTTCTCCACAAACACCAAAGAAAATAAATAATAATAAAAAAAATTAAAAAAACAGGATTTGTTTTGCTGAATAAACACGGCATTGTCTATGTGTCAGTGAGTGTCACCTTATTTACTTGTATTAAATTAACGGCGACACCCAGACCCAAAAAAAAAATTAACAGCGGCACCGTCACAAACAATTAAGTTGGACTCCCAAAGACAGAATAGCAATTAGCAAATCAGGGTGAGGACTATTTAGTAATTACCCACACTCGCCTTTTCTTTTTGCTAGGACTAAATTTTGTCAAAGACACAATAATAGTCAATTATGTTAATTATGGAATGACCAGCTCTCAAACTTGAATTTCTATTTCCTTAAATTAAAAGATAAATGAATGAGAAGCTACCAGTTTAATAATAATTCCATGGGTTAGATGTAGGTTTGTATTGAATTGTTTATTTACACAAAACATTCTTTTACATAATCATTTAATTTTTAAAAGTGTATTATTTATTCACAAATAGGAATTGAACTTGTTGCTTGAAAAAAAAGGAAAAGAAAAAGAGCTAAAAAGCAAAAATTAAAATTAAAAGTAGAAGCACCATCATCTAAAATTGGTCCAATTGAATTACAGCACAGAATGAAGAATTATACGTAATGTAAGCAGTAAGCCTAAGGGAAAGTAATATCATACTCCTTTTTTTGGGTTCAAAATAAATACCATTCTGAATATAGAGAGCTGAGTGAATAGATGACCTTGAGTTGGTACAAAAATAAGTGAGTTATTGTTTTTATTTTTATTTTTTCATTAAATGATGTCCCTATTGGTTAATTTGCAATATGATAGGACTGAAAACTGAATTTTTATTAAAGTGTTAAAACTTTAACCCGTCTAATCGCCCGAGTTACACCCCAGATATTTACTATTAAATAATGGTTATCGACACTGTACAATGCTTTATGTGCAATTAGTGCATCTTTTTATTTTTTGTCAATATGCAGTTTTTTTTATAAAGTGTTTTAATTTATCATTAGATAGACATTTTTAACATTTATAAATTTTATATGGGTTTATGATTTATCTACAATTAGGGGTGTAAAATGAACTATAAAATCAATTTAAAAAAAACTCAAAAGAGAAAACCTTTCAACTCAATAACATTTTTTGAAACTCTAGTTTAGATAAACCGTTTAGTTGGATGAGGAAGTGTCAATGGATGGGTTATACATACATTTCTTATCATAATCTTATTAAAACCAAAAAATGAAAAGATAATGTTTTTGATTTTCTCAACTGATTATATGTAACTACTTATATGAGGTATTAGTTAATGTATAGTTAGCTAAATAATATATTTGAATGGTGGTCTTAAAAGTTGACCATATATTAGTGACTACCTCATATAATTAGTTAAATATAATCAGTTAGAAATGTCTCAATAATAATACCCAAATGAAAGAAAAAACGAAAAAGAAAAAGAAAGAAAGAAATTCTTATCGTGAGGTAAGAAAAAGTAGCTACTATAAGCCTACTATTTAGCCAAACAAAAAAGAAAAAGAAAACAAAACGGACAGAGGAGAGAGAAGAAAGTGAATTAAAGAGAAAGAGCAGCGAAGTTGAGAAACAACCAAGAGGCTTGGGAGGGACAGCGAAGCAGAAGGCAAGCAAGTAGTGTAGTTATATATAAATATATGGTTTAGCTCCGTGTTTGAGGCCGAGAGATCCCACCTCTTGCCATATCCTCCTTCGTTATCCCCACTTCTTCATTTTTTCTCATTTCTCTTCTCTTTTCGGTTTTCATTTCTTGACACAGATTAATTGCAGAGGCACTCATAATAATAGTCTCTCTGACTATACACAAACAAAACAAAGGTATTACTACTCCTCCCTCTTCTCTCTCTCGTCAACTTGTTCTCTTACTCTGTTTTAGTGTTACTTGCTCTCTCCTTCAGATCGATTTCATATCATTGTTTTGCTTTTGTTTCTTTGGCCTTTTCTTCCGCAATTTCGTCAACCCATTTGCGATCTTGTTTGTTCTTAATGGCTTACTCTCTCTTTATTTTGCGCGTTAGATCTGGTTTTTGTCCACACTCCCTCTTTTTCTCTGTTAATTTCCTATTTTTGGATGACCATAATCACACGTGGTCTTCACTTTTACCAAATGCATAATTTCTTTCCTTCTTTTTCTTTTGTTTTCAACATCTAATTCTATTGCCTTTCTTGCTTTCTTTGATATTCTGTTTTCACGCAATGACTGGTAAATTTTGTTATTGCCAAGACGGGTATGTATGATTTTTCTCTTTCTTTCCTTTTTCTTTTGTTTTTGCATGAAGGGTCTTGGTTGCATGTAATCTGCTTTCAACATTTTTTTTCTTGGTTGGTTTGCCCTGTCTCTGCAAAATTTAGGTGAATTTCATGGTATGCTTTGGTGGGTATTCATTGGATGAATGTGGTTGGCTTTGTTTGTCTCTTTCCTTGGATATGATTCATAAAGGAAGCAGCTGATTGGCAAGCAGTGACAATTGAGTCATGCATAAAAACTTTTCTTACGCTTCAAGAAAATGATGAAATTTACTTGGTGCTTTCTCACTTTATTTTCCCTTTTGATTTCCATGGTTCTTTGGCCTTTTTTTTGGACTTGTTGGGGTGAGAGAGAGAAAGACCTCATCAGGGACGGCACAGTTTGATAGGATTGGGCCCATTGTCATGTGAGAGGCATAAAGGGAGGTTAACATGGAAAGTAGAAAGTGTCGGTAGTTGCTATCAGATCTTAATATTATTCACATTTCACCAGTGGGTTTGCATTATTCTTTTTCTTTTTTTCTTTTTTTCCCCTTCTTGAAAGCTGCTTCAACCTTTTCCACTCCCCTAACTTTTGGGCCAATGAGTGGATTTGTTATCCATGAGCTGGATCTGGATCTAACCGAGCAACTTGAGTCTGAAACTGTTGCTGCACTTTTCCAGTGTGCGATCCACATCTCATTTTGTGCTTCCCATGTTGAAGAATAAGATTGAGTGATGTGTTTTCTTCTTTAATTAAATTCATGTTTTACTCTTTTATTGGTTGTTGCATAAATGTAGAATATGCATTTATGGATCAATGCATTTATTTTTCTGAAGAGATTTAGGATACCCATCTAATTAACTGATGCAGACAATAATTGCAAGGCATTAAAGATAAATGGAATGTATGAAGTTAAAATTAGTGCAGTGCATTTACTACTCTTTTCACTTCTCTGATTTGTGATGCTTAACTATGATATATGGGATGACATGGGGAAAGCAAGAAACCTGTGAAGCTTATGACGAGCCTGATTTGAGAGGCTGTTTTAAGTTTCATAGTGTTCTTTACTTCAACTAATTCTTAGCAGATCAGCATTATTATTCCACCGACAAGAAGATATAATATGTCTTGTATCTCTGCAGATAGTTTATACTTTCCAAGATGATGAAGCATAAAGATGGAAAACCTGGTTCCCAAACGGATAAAAGTTCCAGGATTTTCTCCAAGACACTCATATTTTTTGTGCTGTGCGGGTTTTCATTCTATCTTGGTGGAATCTTCTGTTCTGCGAAGAACAAATTTGAGGCTGAGGATGTCAAAGATGTCGGAAAGGCAGTTCAGACTTCCAAGGAGTCACTTGCGGCTCCTCTGCAAATAAAAGCTGTTACCTTTGCTGAATGCAGCAGCGACTATCAAGACTACACTCCCTGCACAGATCCAAGGGTATTTCCTTAATCATTGATTTTATGGTACTATAGGCCTTTTGGAATCTGGGCACCACTAGATGTTTATCAAATTTTGATGGAAATGGTGCATGTTTATTGTACAGAGGTGGAGAAAGTATGGTGTTCATCGGCTTACTTTCCTGGAACGCCACTGCCCTCCAGCATTTGAAAGGATGGAATGCTTAGTTCCACCTCCAGATGGGTATAAGTTTCCAATCAGATGGCCCAATAGCAGGGATCAATGTTGGTACAGGTAAATATTTTAATAGCTTGTTTATGATATTTGTTATCAAAGGACTACATATGCTCAAAATTTGTCAATTTTAAGTTTCTTTTTGTTACAGACCAAAAAGAGTTTTTATTTGTTAAGTGTCTCCAAGTTTACCTTACGGATCTGATTTCAGGAATGTGCCATATGATTGGATTAACAAGCAGAAATCTAATCAGAATTGGCTGAGAAAAGAAGGGGATAAGTTTCACTTTCCTGGTGGGGGAACTATGTTTCCTAGAGGCGTTTCTGCATATGTTGATTTAATGCAAGATCTCATTCCAGAAATGAAAGATGGGACTGTTCGAACTGCCATTGATACTGGTTGTGGGGTGAGTCCAATTTTCATCTTATTTTACTTTTCCAGAATTTATCATGGTAAGATATAAATGAAACTTGCTGGTGGGTGAACACATGTTGCCTTTACTATTTACTATCAGGATGGTGCTTCTTTTAGCATAATTTAGTCAAGATGTAAGTTGAAATTTAATCTGTAGCTTTAATTTTTCGTGGTTGTAATTTGTTCACTATCTAAAATCTATTTCTTATTGTTCTTAAAGCTGCGTTTACTGTTTTGCAAGGTTGGAGTGTTATAATTAAAATTAAAGTCGGCTCTAAATAATTCAATTTGTAAGAAATTACATTATTTAATCTCTGTAAATGATTATTTCTAGGTTGCAAGTTGGGGAGGTGATTTGTTAGATCGCGGGATTTTAACAGTTTCTCTCGCCCCAAGAGATAATCATGAAGCTCAAGTTCAGTTTGCATTGGAACGTGGAATTCCGGCAATTCTTGGCATCATTTCTACACAGAGGCTTCCTTTCCCCTCAAACTCATTTGATATGGCTCACTGCTCAAGATGCCTCATCCCATGGACGGAATTTGGTAATTTGTCTATCAAATTGTTATGAAAAAATCTTTGAATTCTAGAGAATATAATTAAGTTTATAAAGCTCAATGTCCAGATGGAACCAGTTTTTAAATAATATCCATAGCATAGTGGGAATGCATGGATCATGTTATCTAATAGCAGTAATGTATTGCATTTCTACCTGCTAGCTCAGCAATATGAAACATACATGTGGAAATTAACATGCAATGTATCCCAGCATGCTTGAACTATATTGACTAAGGTGTATGCAATGTTAGTTTTGCAGAACTTTCCTGTTAGTCTATAAGTATCTGTATTGTTTTCACTGGTTCTCTAGGAATTTGGAGATGCTTAAAAGAAAAAATGTGGTAAATAATGGTATTTAGCACCAACTCAATCATCTTGCACCACTTGTCTTATTGGCTATTATCCTGCTGTCAGGTGGAATTTACCTCCTAGAAGTTCATCGTATACTCCGTCCTGGAGGTTTCTGGGTCCTCTCTGGTCCACCTGTCAACTACGAAAACCGCTGGCGTGGATGGAACACAACTATAGAAGAGCAGAAATCAGATTATGAGAAGTTGCAAGATCTGCTAACTTCATTGTGCTTCAAATTGTACAACAAAAAGGATGATATTGCTGTTTGGCAGAAATTGTCAGATAATAGTTGCTACAAAAATCTTGCTGAGCCAGATTCCTACCCTCCAAAATGTGATGATAGCCTTGAACCTGATTCAGCATGGTACACTCCGTTACGCTCTTGTGTTGTTGTTCCAAGCCCAACACTTAAAAAGTCAGCTTTGGATTCCATCCCTAAATGGCCAGAGCGGTTGCATGTTGCACCTGAACGTATTTCTGATGTTCATGGTGGGAGTGCTAGTGCTTTCAAGCATGATGACAGCAAGTGGAAGGTACGATTGAAGCACTACAAGAAGTTGCTCCCTGCAATTGGAACAGATAAGATCAGAAATGTTATGGACATGAATACAGTATATGGAAGTTTTGCTGCAGCAGCGATTGATGATCCCTTGTGGGTCATGAATGTGGTCTCTTCCTATGCTCCAAATACACTAGCTGTGGTCTATGATCGGGGCCTTATTGGAACTTACCATGATTGGTAATTTTGAATTGACTTATTATATAAACATTGAAGCTTTGATCTGCATGAACAAAATGCTTTTGATGGACCTCTCATGTGGTCATTATTATGATATCAAGCTTTCTTTTGTGTTAATTTATTTGTTTTCTGTTTTGGCAGGTGTGAAGCTTTTTCTACATATCCTCGAACTTATGATCTTCTACATCTTGATGGCCTCTTTACTGCAGAAAGCCACAGGTATGGTGCTGCCTGATAGGAATTTCATATTCTTAGTTATCAGAGAATAACTAACAAACATGATCTTATCAGAGAATAACTTTTTGTAAGTACGTATTTGTCCTGATAGGAATTTCGTATTCTTAGTTATCAGATAATGGTGCTGCCTGACTGATGTATGAAATACTTGAATGGCATTAAGGTTATAATGATGGATAATAGATGTGACAGTATTCACTGTGAATTTAACATTTAAGGTTATAAATGGTTCTAATGATGGTACTTGGGCAGATGTGAAATGAAATACATGCTCTTAGAGATGGACCGAATTCTGCGCCCCGGTGGCTATGCAATAGTTCGAGAATCGAGCTACTTTGTGGATGCTGTTGCAACCATTGCCAAAGGAATGAGATGGGCCTGTCACAAAGAAGATACTGAGTATGGCATAGAGAAGGAGAAAATATTGATATGCCAGAAAAAGCTCTGGTATTCAGCTAACCGGAGTTCCAGATGATGAACATAGAAACCCAAACCAAGTTGATCTCTTGGAGGGCTGAAAATAGGGATAGAAGCGAAAGAAGCAACGTTCAATACCATTCACAGAGAATTAGTTTACTCTATAAGAAGCCATGAGTATTCAAATTTTATGATTCAAGTCTCAGTTACCCAATAAGGTGGTTTAATTGACTTATAGGGCTTTTCGTATAGATATATTCTTTATAAGGTCTCAACATGTACTTGGTATAATTTCTTTTTTACCCATTTTTCATCATTTGTTTTCTTTTCATGTCAAGCTGTAATCTAAAGATACCTAATGATTTGAAAATATGCAAGGGGTTTGGGAAAGTACGATCCTGACAGCTTGTGATTTTTTTCAATGAAATGTGCTGCTTCTGTTTACCTATTGATGGTAGGCTTAATATCTGTTTGTTTTGCAACTCAAAATTTAATTCGAATCTCACATCATCTCCTAAAATTTATTTTGTCCCACTTAGCTACTCATAAATTAGTGACAAGATATCACTTTATTATATAAATATTGGTTTTATTGTTTTTAACGACTGCACTTGAAGCCCTCCCCTGTATTAAATTTTTATCATATCTATGAGAGACATATCTTAGAATTAATTCTCTATCAATGGATATAGGAGTCGCCATATATATCATCAATAAAATTTAATTTCTTTTTTTTTTTTTTTGGTTGATTGACATACAGGTCAATTACAGCTAGCGGCGCACTTTTAGGCATGCAGGTCAATTATAATGAAATTCCAACAAAGTGATGAAACTTCCTTTCTGCCGACAAATGCAAGAGTAAAGACGAGTGACGGCTATTGCAAGACAACTCTTATTATTCAGAATTCCATCGAAACCAAGAGACATGTTAACTCATGATTATGGCTAAAAGACACTTTCAACTTTGAACTCAAATAAAAACCATGCATTTTTCAAGGTGTCACCAGTTTTCAAAGACTATTTGCTTAAATTATAATTATCTTCGTTGAAATAAGACTGTTGCACATAAGGATAAATGACATACAAAATTTAATTTTAAAATTAATTAATTAAAAGCAACTCATGTATGTTCAAGTATATATAAATTACTAGTTTATAACTTACGATTCTAAGCATAAAAAATAAAAATAAAAAGATAAAAGCAATGGGGAGGAGACTGGCTTGGATGGTATTAACAATGATTATTCATGTGTTAGTTTCAGTGCATGCTCATGACACTTCCCTTTCTTCTCTTTCTCATCATCTTCCTCATCATCCACATGATACTTTTTTCCCAAACATCTTTGGAAATCCAGAAATATTTTCACTCTATAATGTTCTTAATTGTGTTATGGAGAGTTTCGGAGCGTGTAGTAAAATACATGCACTCCCTAATACACTACTCGTCTCTTGTATGGTTTCACATCTAAGTCTAGCATGCCAGGATATTAAGCCTGTTAAAATTCATATAGGCAGTGTATTCAGAAAGATGGAGATTATATTGAAAAGAACTTCTGCAAATTTTCTTAGATGCATTCTGCAATGTCAGTCATCTACCAGCAAATTCATACGACCTTTCAGTGCATACGTTGCTCGTTTTGGTGCATGTTTTGTGGAAAAAAGATGTAGTGATCAGCGTCCTCTTTCGGACTCTAACAACAATCAAAGTGGTCTTGATGCTGTTTATACTTGTACTCTTCATTGTGCTCTTATGATGAGCGCCCAAATTCAACATGGTATCTCTCTAATTCACTCATTAACTACTTCCTGCATGCACCCATAAATATATGCATGCATCAATACAAAAATTTATGTATGGAATTGTGTACGTCTTCACATTGCTAATACTTTTTGGCTCTTTTTATATATTTTCTTAGAAACAAGACTTTGTCTACATGCTTTCGTATGCGTAACGTTTTTCTCTTTGGATGTTTAGCTCTGTTTGTAACAACAACCAAAAAGTCGATGTAGACATGCTCCTCGGTGCTTAATTAATTTAATATATATGTTCTTGATTGGCAGATTCGGACAACTTGGAAGATTATGTTACAAGCTGCTACAACAGTTGCGCGAAGAACTATTAGATGTTCCTTATTATTAATAGCATTTGGAATAAATATCAAAATATTTTCGATATACTAGCCTTCAACACTTAAGACTTGAAGAATTATTTGGTGTTTCTTATTATTATAAAGAAATACATACAAATTGTAATAAAAATGCAAGTCCTCGTGGCAATTTGAATGTAATAAATAAGCATGATACTTTTATAAAAGTTATTATTTGTGAGTGGAAAAGGAAATCATGGTAATACCTTTAGCATAAATGAATATGATTTATTTTGGACGAAAGTGTTGCATATGGGACAATGTAAATGTTATATATATATGTAATTGTCAATTCTCTGGTCCAAAATGCTCGGANATGTAATTGTCAATTCTCTAGTCCAAAATGCTCGGAATTAGATTAGAAAGTGTGCATGCTCACTTTGGCCATTTGGTATTATTTTCTTCTTGAACCAAGTGGAGCGTGTGGGTTTGAGTGACATGGGTTGAATAGGGGCTTGACACGTGGCACATGTAATTTAATTGAAGCCCAACTTGCTTCACATGTTAGAAGACTGTAATTTGAATATTTAATTTATGGGTCTTAAGTAAACACAACATGCCCAAAACGAGGGAGCGAATGAGACTGCATCACAATTGAAACATAGCCCAAAGGCCCATACTACTCTCATCTTAAACCATGGCCTCAATATCTAAACCCTAAACCCAAGCAAAGCCAGGCTACAAAGTCAACAATGTACTTCTTCTATCCATTTTCTTTGTCAAAGAACCTTCACGTTTAAGCTTAGCTCTCGTAAGTTAACCCAAACTCTAAACTTCATCATTCTCAAGCTTAACCACCTATAAGCATACAAGCATTTTATTCACTTGTACCTTTTGATTCCTCACTCCCTTGCCCTCTAACCCTTTTCAATTAACCATCATAACCACCACCACCACAACCTCAAATCACTTCATTTAAAGCCATCCAGAGCCCAACTACCCAAAAGAAAAAGCTATCCCTTGCCAGCACTTCAAGGATATATGAACTTGAAATTCAAGAAAACATTCCTTAGGACATTACTTTCTTGCGAGATACTCTAGATCTAAGTATGCAAACTTAAATAGGAGTCAGAATCAGAAGCTTAGGATCACTCTTTTTGCAATGGCCCAACAAATGTGAGTCAAATATTGTGTAAGCATTATCTAACCATATACCACGAATATATGTAAATTTTAGACTTTAAACAAATGTTAATTTTTAAATATAATTTAGGATTTAGAGTAACTCCAACAAATTGTTAAACAAATGTTACTTCTAGCAATTGCAAGATTACATGGGAATGTTGGCTATTGCAAGACAACTCTTATGGAAACTCATGATTCCAACCAAGAGACATGATAACTTATGACTCTGTCCAAAAGACATTGGAATTGAAATCCCTATTTACTATCACCAAATGTCACCATTCTCAAAGACTATCCACTTAATTAGAATTTTTGGTTTGAAATACAATTTTTTTAATGAGGGTAAGTTAGACTAAAGTATCTATAATTTGACTATAAATGCAAAAAAAATAAGTTTCGTTATTTTGAAATAAAAGCAAGCAACTCTTGATTTAGATCTTATAAATGATGGTTTTGCGCTTAACTTTGGCACGGGAGAGGAGGAGACATGTTTTTATTATAGTAGTTTTGATCAATATGCACGTATTAGTGGATGCAGATGACACTTCTCGTTGCTCTCTTCCTTCCCACCCTCTTCTTTCTCCTATTCCATATGATGATTTTAACATCCCTAAAATAATATTTACAAATCCTAAATTTTTTTCGCTCTATAATATGCTTGATTGCATTTGGAGAAGTTACGGAATATGTAGTAGAATGCATATACACCCTGCAGCATTAAAACTCTCTTGTGTTGTTTCACATCTAGCCATGGTTTGTGAAGAAATTAAATCCCACAAAATTCCTAAAGGCTATATACTCACAAAGATACACTTTACACTTAACAGAGTTTCTAGAGGTTTTCGACAATGTATTGTACAGTGTCAACTCGTTTCTTACAAGATGCAGCCCTTCAATGCATACGTTGCTGGTTTTGGTGCATGTCTGCTCCAAAGATGTAGCCACTAATCCCTCTATTAGATGTTGTCATTAACAATCTTACTCCTTTTAATTATGTTTAATTAGATCCTGTATATTATTGATTGTATTGTTATGATGAGTGCCAGAATAAAATAATTATATATATGCCCGCATATATTCATGAATAAATACAAAAAAAGTTATAAACTTCATTCTTCCTACATTTTAATTTTGCTCCTTCCAACTAGAACAAATTGTGAATACCTATTGAATGTTCTTGTGTTGAAAATAGCTCAGTTTATACTTAATTATGTACAAGTTATATATTTTATAGAAATATCAAAAAGAGATAAATAAAATAGATAATAAAGGATAGTAGTTGTATAAGAAAGACTAATAAAACGTTTACAAAATTGTTAAAACGTTAAGACGTGACTTGCAATGTTACAAGGTACATGTATCTTAAAAATACTCGACTCTCAATGTACGATTGAACAAGTTGAGAAACTTTAAGGTATGATTTGAGAAGCGTCATAACATGACTTACGATTTCACTTAGTTTATAACTGGAGACATTTTAAGTGTTTATAATTTTGATGCATTGAATATTGTACCTAGTAACATCGTATGTCATGTCGTGACACTCTCCAATACCCTAGAGTTTCAACTCATGTTTTAAGACATCTCAAATCGTTCATTGAGTAATCAAATCTCTTTCATTAAAGAAAAAATCCAACTTAAAAATGAAAAGAGATAAGTAATCCAAAAATGTTATTGTCATCATAAAGAAAAAATAACAAATTACAAATTTTCATATTCATGAACTACTTGGACTCACATGCCTGACACAAAGGTGAAAGCCTTTGAAATTTGAATCCCCATTTTGAAATGCGGGAGAGGTGAAAAACAAAAGAATAGAGGGAGTGGAAAAAACTGCTACAATACTGGGGATAAAAGTGTCCTTATCCCATACTTTAATCTTTTATCATTCAAGTTTTCTCACTTCTTGTCTTTTACTGTTTTACCCTTTATTTACATAAGATTGTTCATGTAGCGTAATTTTAGGTGGGGGCATTTTGTGAAAGTTTCATAAACTGCAATTGATATTGAACGTGTCTTCAATTTTGTGTTTTACCTTTTTATCCTTTTTAAACATTGTTGTTCAATTGTATCAAATTTTTGTAAGTGAGAATAGTTTTGGAGTTTTAAACTGTTCAACCTTACTATTTTTTTTCTATAGGCAGAAGGTGAATAATAGATAAAGGAAGATAAATAGATACTAGATAGATATTTTGTCTTTTATTTTTTTTTGAGAAAAGATAAATAAGAAAGCAAAAGAAAAAAAGAGGAGCCAACTAAGCAAGGCCAAAGATCAGGACCGTCCACATAATTACAAGAATACCCTTCGCTTCTGGGGTCCGTAGGAGTGGAGCTATAAATAATCGAAACGCAAGCATAAGTTAGGTAAATTCCTTGGTTAGCACGAAGTCTTGGCTCTGACAAATCAGAATTCGGTGGGTTTTAGGCAAAGTCGGTTTCGCATAACAGAAACTCTGGATTCCACCTCTTCCCGTCCTTGGCGACGGTGGTTATGCCGCTTGGCTTTCAGGTTCGATTCCTTTTCCTCGGATCTGATCCCCTTTCATTCTTTTATTGTTTTCTGTTTTTTTTTTTTTTCAAGATTTGCTATTATTGATTTGTTATTCAATTTGTTTTTGTTCGATTCGCTTTATAATTTGACTTTATTCGATTTGTTTTATAATTCGATTTATCTAATTCTCTTTTATTCCATGTTTTCTGGGTTTTCTGAAATTAGGGTTAAATTTGTTATTGTTGAACTTATTCGTCTGGATTTGATTCTCCGATTTCGATTACAAATTTTTTGTTTGGTGAGAAATACACAGTTTGAAAATTTGATTTCTAAGTTTGGTTATTTAGGTTTGTTTAAATTTTTCTGATCGTGAATTGCTTCTGAGGGCTGTGATTAATCCTAACTCGAATTAGTAATTTTGAGTTTTATTTTTATGTTGTCAATAATGTTGTATACTTGTTGCTTATTGGTCACCATAGAGATGTTACAGCTTTAGTTGATAGTATAATGTAGCGTTGTTTTAGTATGTGTGCAAGTCTAAAACTGTAACTTGCTGTAACTCAAAGTATTTTATGATTGAACTGATGTGCATTTGTTAATTATAATTTCAGGGTGCGCCGGGCTTGGATCTAAAGAGCTTTGATATATTTCTTAAGACATGGACCAAGTACGCCTCTGGTCAAATTGCCACCAGTACCGGGTCTTTTCTTTCCAGGAAGTGCTTGACTGGAGATTTCTTGTCCTTGGAGATTTTCTTCTGGTTTCGTTTGTTAATTGCACTTAGTGGTCAGTTTCTCTTAAATGATCAGTACAGGAGCCGTGATGCTAGTTACCTCTAAGTTAGGTGTTGGATCTTTAGTGCATAGTGCATTGCTGATACAACATCCAGTTCAAATTTCTGGGAAAACTTCTTCAGGGGTACAGCTTTTTCATCTCACATCAAATGTTATGCATCTATTTATTTATCCAGTGCCTGCTTAATGATCCTAGACTTTATTCTTATTTTTCTTATGACAGGGATAAAGTCTGCCAATCTGTGACTGAAGATCTCTACATAGTTAATATTAGATAATCAGTTACATCATACCAAACCTGTGCAGACTGTTTATTTCATAGCTATTTTTCACCCTTGCTTCTGATGGGTACTGTGAAAAGTGGCAAGTTATCTGTTAGCTGAAGATTCTACACTGATTTCTACTTAGTATAGATGAGATAGCTTTTAGTTAAGTTTGTTGAAACTTGGGTGACACTATCTTGAGCTAGGAGTCTTTCTTGTTGGCGGGATCAGTCATTCTGGTTGGTTTTTCAATTGGCGGCGATATGTCCTGTGTTTCTTCTCCTTTTTTGCCATCCATGTCATTCTGTAGTCTTGAAGCCGTGGAGTTAGTAATAAATAAGGCTGCGCAGCCCATCCATCATAAGAATTCTGGTTTTGTGCTTTTGCATGTTGCGTCAGAAAATTAATGTGGATTGAGCTGGACCAGCAAGGCAGTTGTTTATATCCTACAGTGTATTTTGAGGATCATCTTCTAAGATAAATGCCATTTATCTTTTACGAGTCTTTATGTTTTCACTGAATAAAGAAAGAGCTGCTTTGCCTTCCACAGGAAGAATGGAGAGGTAAGTTTGTTTATTGTGTGACTTTATTTTGTTTGTTTATGTTCATACTATATATTAAGTTTTGGCTTCTTTAGGTACAAGTTAATAAAGGAAGTGGGCAATGGAACATTTGGGACTGTCTGGAGAGCTATTAATAAGCAGACTGGTGAAGTTGTAAGTGTTTTTTCATTTTCTTGAGAATGTAGTTCATGAATCATATTTTCTTCTGCTTATAATCAATTGGACATTTTACAGGTTGCAATTAAAAAAATGAAGAAAAGATATTATTCATGGGAGGAGTGTGTGAGTCTACGAGAAGTTAAGGTGGTTTGACTTGCTATGTCCTCTTTAAATATATTTATTTTGGTTGAATATATTTAAATTATATCATGGGTGTTTTCTTATGCAGTCATTGCGTAGAATGAATCATCCAAATATTGTGAAGCTCAAGGAAGTCATAAGAGAAAATGACATCTTGTACTTTGTGTTCGAATACATGGTAAGTGGCATATTCTTTGAGCTTGCAGTTGCTTGCTATAATTTTATTGACGAGTGTCATCACTATAATGCCATATGGACATTGCAGGAGTTCAACATGTACCAACTTATGAAAGATAAGGAAAAACTTTTCCCTGAAGCTGAAGTCAGAAATTGGTGCTTTCAAGTTTTTCAAGGCCTTGCTTACATGCATCAGCGTGGATATTTTCATCGTGACCTTAAGCCAGGTAATTGTTGCTACTGTTATACATGAACTTGGTTGAGCAAGTAAAATGTTTGCTGAGAATTTCAAGGGAGGTTGTAATGGGCTGCTGTTGGTTTTGGACACCAAATGTTGATTAGCTCTTTTTCTTTTATTAATTGATATTATATTTATTATTCCAGTGTAAAACCCTTGATAATGTAATTTGGTGTAGACAAATTTCCTTCTTGGTTTTGAGTTATAGATTTATATTTAGAGATAATCTCAAATTCAAAACTACTCATTTCCTTGATTTTTAATCTAGCTTTAGAATCCATTCATTAGCTCTTCATTTTTGTTTTTCAAAAGGAAAAATACTCTTGACCCCCGAACCAAAGTTTTGAACTTCTGAAATGGTAGAAGGGCCCCTTGGATCAGTAGTGTACGTTCTGTTTGATAAGCAGGAAATGGCTTTCCCATGGCATCCTTTCAGCTTGTCTGTTTGTAACACGTTACTTGGCCAATTTTTAATTCACGCATTCCACAAAGTGCTATCCACCAAATGTGTATTTTTTTGTTGCCGTATTTGAATTGCTTCTTGTATGTCCTTGCTATACTTTCTTGCAGTTGGGTTTATTTCTCTCTTTTGGATTTTAAATGCTCAAGTAGCAAAAGAACCTCAAATTGTATTTGTGTTCACTTTTAACTTCAATTAGTACTCTATTACTGTGTTCTTATATCACGTAGGAAGTGATCCTTATATACTCTTTTGGGCGGTTATTTTCTTTTTTTAACAATTTATGTTCTATGTGTCCTTGTTGTTCACTTCATCTTCTATTGCGTTTGCATCTTTCTTTTGCAAGCAGACGTCATTTTAATACCACCTGTGCCTTCACTGCTTTGCAGAGAACTTGTTGGTTACCAAAGATCTAATCAAAGTTGCTGATTTTGGGCTTGCTCGGGAAATTGATTCACAACCTCCATATACGGAATACGTGTCGACACGCTGGTGGGTGTATATATATATTTTTTAATTTTTATAATGGTTTCTTTATTTTTGTAGTTATATATCTCTACTTGGATGTAAACTTGTTTTTGTTATATACTGACCTCCAAAATGCGGAGATTTTAGGTATCGAGCCCCTGAAGTGCTGCTTCAGTCATACCTGTATAGCTCTAAAGTTGGTGAGTGGTCGATGGGAATGAAATGTGATCAAAGTAGTTCTTTCTAATAAAAAAATTTCAAAGTTATTAGGGATTGGTTTTTTAAATGCGTAAATTTTTTTTAAAATGTCAGATATGTGGGCAATGGGTGCTATCATGGCTGAGTTGTTTACTCTCCGTCCTTTATTTCCTGGAGTTAGGTATGTTTTCCTTGTTTTTAAATCATCAAGTAGTTTGATGCCTGTTGGAATATATTGCTATGATTGATGGAAAGCATTTTGGAACTGTATTAATTTTTGTGTGATCCGGAGAAGCAACTGATATATAAATTTGTTCAGCTCAAATGTTCTTCTCACCCTTGCTTCCCCTTCCATTATGCTTGCAGTGAAGCAGATGAGATATACAAAATTTGCAGTGTAATTGGCAGTCCAACTAAGGATTCATGGGCTGATGGGCTTCGTCTTGCAAGGGATATCAACTACCAATTCCCACAGGTCAGTTTTTTATTGCTTTCCTTCATTCATTCTTGGTGCTTGTGTTGTCTGAGGTGCATAAACTTCTACAATTTTGTATGGAAAGTTGTTGGGGAATGCTTTGGACATTATTGTTACTATTTAGCAAACAGATCTGTGATTGTTGTATCTCATTTAATGAAGGTTCTTTAATATACGTTAATTTGAAGAGGCATGCTGGTTTGGATGTAATTCCCATCGTCATTTACCATTATGAGCGGCCACATAAGATTATTATATATATATATATATATCCCATTCTTAAAAAATAAAAAATAAAATAGAAAAACAACATGGGTACTAAGTTGGATTTTTTTCCCTTCACAAACATTGCAGTTTGCTGGTGTTCATCTTTCTGCACTGATTCCATCAGCTAGTGATCATGCAATCAGCCTTATTACAGTAAGTGCTGTTTTTTTTAATTTACTGTAGCTGCTCTATTATTCCCCCACCAACCCTACTTTTGTATAATCTATCAGATCAAATTAGAGAAAGTTAATGTAGCCTACTGACTTCTGCTATTTTTGTTTGCCCTTCCATTTTGTTTCTCTTCTAAATATGTAGTCACTTTGTTCTTGGGACCCTTCCAAGAGGCCAACAGCTTCTGAGGCTCTCCAGCATCCTTTCTTTCAGGTACTGTTTTGTAACAAAGTCTAATTAGTACAACCTCGGTTAATGTATGGTTATGTTTGTAAATGTTGTCATACTCTGAGGTACACTTCCCTTTATGTGGTGGCAGAGTTGCTATTATGTTCCACCATCCCTTCGTTCCAGATCAACTGTTGCTAGGACACCTCCATATGGTTTGTCTCTCTGATACATGCAGAATTACATTAGCTTTGAGTTCTTTATTTAATTATTTAGATTCATCTAGGAAATAATATTATGTGCATTGTTGCACAGCTGGAACAAGGGGAGCATTGGAGCAGCAATGTGCTAGAAAATTTACTGGGACTTTATCTAATTCAAAGCTTGCTAGCAGTTTTCCTTCTCCAAAGTTGCACGCTTCTATAGGCACAGGTTATTATGAATCTTGTTATTTTGCCTTGTAGATCTTATGTTTTGACTTTTCAACAAAAGTTCTATTCACTATTCATTCTTTAAAACACAGGCCAACAATGGCAGAGCCTAGCAAAAAACAGATATTTGTAATTGTGGTAGAAACTTTTTTCTCTCTCTCTCTCTCTTTCTCTCTCTTTTGGCCTTTTTTGGACTCAGCCTAGGATCACACCCCTGATGGGTACTTGAATTTGGTGGACTTCACCACCAGGTGTCTTCCCTTAGGTTTTACTAGTTATCACTTTTGGTTTAGAAAAACAATTCCTCCCGAGGGGAGATATCAAAAGGAAATTTTAGTTTTTTCTTTAATGTAATTTATAGTTGTATGTAGTCAGTTTCATGTCATCCTTCTTTTCCCCCCTAATGAACTGATATATTCTCTTGACCGATTCTCATTATGTGACAAATATTGTTGCAGGTGTGCAGCGGAAACTGGATATGGTTAACCAGGTGAGAGCAGAAGTGGTTTTTTGATCTTTTTTATTAAATTTTGTGTGCCATGCTAGAAACACATCCCACAATTGCTATTACTGTTAGTAATATCTTTTTTTAACATTGTCATTTTAGGATGCGAAAAAGAATGATAAATATTTGAAGAGCTCTGCTAAGCAACAAAAGTATCGACCCCCGGGGAAGAGCAGTCCTAGTAAGTTCCTTTGCTAGATGGATTCTGTTTTAAGAGATAATCAATAGTGTTGCTTTCTTTAAAGCCATTTGGTTATAATGTCGTCAGTATGCCTTTCTTATTAACCAAGAAAACCATGTTTGTTTGCAGCCTCTGTGAACAAGGGAAGGGTTGCACGTGGAGTTTCGGATACATCTGAGAAGCTGGCAAACATGACAGTTGGTTCTCGCAGGCAGTCTGTGGGGCAGCAGCCACGTCCCCCTGCCATGAAGGCTGGAGTCCAGTGGATTGGTGAGTCTGGGAACTTGTATCTCAGGCCCGTTCAAGAGATTCAACCTGGCAGAACCTATACTAGGAAAGTTGCGGGATGATTGAAGGTGGGCTCCTTTAAGAAGTGGTGGTGGTCATATATATAATCAACCGTTTCATGTGTGGTATATATCACCTGCTGTTATGTGGATTTGTCCGGAGTGTTATGTTAGAATTGAACTTATGCCTGCCCTGCCGTTTGGTTTTATATTGGTCTTCTGCCTGGTCTTTTGTGAATGTAATTCATGTTGGTTTTTGTTCCTATATCGGCTTTCCTGTTGCTTTCTAAACATTGACCAGGATTATCAGAGAAAATAAATGGAAAAGCAAACGAGACATATATGTTATTTGTTCAAGGCATTCTGAGTTCTTGACATATGTTTTCCTCTTTTCCTCCTATTTTCTTTGTTAGTGTCATTACATGTCACACAAATGAAATTCTTTGAGTTGGAGTAAATTACTTTAAAATTTGAATGGCTCAGATTGCGTCTAGCACTACAATTATTTTCCTTTTAAAATATTTTATGTAGATGCGTTCTATTTTTACCCAGAAGCTGGCAGAGTCGGCGCCTGTGGTTCAGACTGTTGGGAATATAACAAATATGCTAGGGTACCAACAATGCGGTGAAAAATATTTAAAAAGGGCTGCAACAAAAATGCCAATACTAATAATCCATTTATGTATCCAGTTGAAATCATTCACTCATTGTAACCCAAAAAAAAAAATCATTACTCATACAAGTTTCATAAGTCACAACAGTGAAAAACACAATAGCTACCAAAGTTCATTGATTACCGACCAGGGCCAACTACTAGTACAGGGATATGGTATTCTCTTTTTTTTTTGCTAAGTTGTGTCCTTTATTGCTTTGGGGGTGTCACCTTCTATTTGATGCCACATTGATGCCCAAGTTTCTTGTTATGTGATAAGTTGGTGGCTCCATCAGATGGGTTGGTTTTCTTTCATTTTGTTAGAACTACTGGTTTTTATGTCAAAATATGTAGTTGGAGCTATCAGCTATCCAAGCTACTTATGATGTTCGGGTTTGGGAGCTCTTATTCATAATGGTGGGCTATTGGAGGTCACTCAACGCCTCGTGTTCTTTTCATTTCGTTACTTGTAAACCACATGTATTGTGATAGTAAACATGCTTATGTTTCCTGATTTTTAAGTGGGGGTTGGAGATGACTCTACTTGGTTATCTGATATACTTGTTTACGATATTAATTTAATAAATGTATGTCCATTTTTCAAAACTTGTTTTTTTATTTTCTTTTTATTTTTGGCTTGATTACAAGTTATTTATATGGATTATAACTCTATTTACACTTCATCATACAAAGTACAAATTGAATTAATCTGTCACTTAAATTTTAAAAAATTTATTAAAAATTTGAGAAATAGAATAAAAACATGACCTTATAAATTTTTTAAAATTTAAATTGCTAATTGATTCAATTTTAATTTAAATGGTAAATTGCAAACAAGATTATAATTTGTAATAAAACCTTTTTTTATGATGAGTTATTATTTTTGAAATTAAAAGAAAAATGTGTGAAGCCACAAGAAATGAGGTGTTAATAGCAGCATAAAAGAAAAGAATAATCGTGAAAAAAGAAGATTGTAGTAATCAAGAGTAGCATTGAAGTCTAAAACAGATATATACTGTCTAAAACCCTCTTTCCCGTCTCATTTATTCATTTCCCAACGAATATGGCCAAATCCATCTTCTCTCCCACCCTCTCCAAGGTAACCGCCTCTCTCTCTCTCTCTCTCTCTATTCTTCCCTAATCTAAATGTTCAGGCGCTTCCTGACTAAGATTTGGTTGTTTTTTTATAGCATGTACTCTGAAATGAGCGGGTCGTTGGTAGGCAATGGAGGCCACGCGCCGCCTTTCACAGTGGCGCAGTGGGCGGAGATGGAACATCAAGCTTTGGTATTCAAGTATCTCAAGGCAGGATTGCCTGTCCCTCCTGACCTTCTAGCCCCTATTCGCAACAGTTTCAACCTCATGTCCCCCAGTTTCTTGCGCCACCCCTCTTGTAGGCTCCTGTTCTCTCCTCAAAAAATCATTCATGGTTTATAGATTCATTGTTCTCTTTGATGGGCATGCTGTTCTAGTCTCTGGGTTGTGGAGAACTTTCGTGAATGTCCTCATTATTCAGTTATCTATTTTATGACATTAAAAAACAATGAAAACGTTTGCCTTTTGTAGGTAAAGTTTACATTTATATGCTTTTCTGTTGATATTGGTTTCTTTTACTGCAAATTTTGGTATTAGCTTCAATTTTATTTTATTCATTTCAGGCTAAGGACCTGGGCAATGTCAAAAGAAATTTAAATGAGACTTTGCTCCAGTTGGTGTAGATTATGGGGTGGTTATAGTAGGCAATCTAATGAGAGTGATCTGTTTACTGTTTCTGCCTTTTTTAAGAATACAGTAACAAAATGGACAATTATGTCGCATCATCTGTCTTGACTTGAGATAGATCCAGTTTGTTAAGTAGTCTTTCTAGTTACATGCCCTTTGTTCGTGGTACAATAAATTATTTTATTGATATGTCCTACTTCTGGTATTTTTGTTATAGATAACTTTTATCGACCTGTTGCATTGCAGTGAGTTATTCTTCCTATTGTGGGAAGAAAATAGACCCGGAGCCAGGGCGGTGTCGGAGGACAGATGGCAAGAAGTGGAGGTGCTCCAAAGATGCACATCCAGACTCCAAGTATTGTGAGCGACACATGAATCGAGGTCGCTACCGTTCAAGAAAGCTTGTGGAATCACAAACTACCTCTCAGTCTTTGTCCACTGCGACGTCGGACAGAGTGACTGGGAGCCGTAGCCACAGTGGGAGCTTCCAAACCATGCCCTTGCACTCAGTAGCAAATAGTGGGGCTCTGTGCTTTGGAAGCGATGTATCTCAGTTGAAGATGCAGCCTATACCTTATGGGATAGGTAACAGTGCAAACAGGTATATTTATTACATTATTTGTTTATTTGTAGTATTGTCATGACTCATGAGTTTGTGCTGCATTCCTACTATTTGTTCTATGCTATGACTGAACTTGTACTTTGCAACAAGAAAAAAGTGTTTCTTGTCCATAATCTATGCTTGGAGAGAGTACTCATCTTCCTTATGGCTGATTATTTCCGCAAGTATCAATAACCAAGGCCTAAGATGTTCATATTGGAATGGGGCCTATGTTATGCTAACAACAGATGATGGCCCCCTTTTCAAGATTGTTGGGATGTGATAAAAGATGATTTGACGCGACTTACATTTGTCTAACTCTTAGGAAACTCCACTCAAAAAGTTAGGGGTTATAGATCTTTAAGTTTGGTCACCAGCATTGACAGGATTTTAGCCAAGGTTTTATTCTTGAGATAGAAAGAGGCCCAAGTGATATGATTTCTATTTCTCAAGAGTCGTTTCTTTAGAGTAGAAATATTGGAATTGGTCTTAGTTGCAAATAAATTGAAGGGCTGAGCACCAAAGAGGTACTGGTGTTTATAGTTGATTTAGACGTTTTGGCTTAGTAAAGGTTTTCAGAGTAGATGGATAAGATGGATTAGTGAGTGCTTGAATTCAATCAACTTATTAAGAAGGATTATTAGGCTCACCATTTTTTCTGCCAAAATAATTGGATGGGAATTGAGAAGAAAACACCACTTTCGGAGGATTATTCTCTATTAAGCCTTTTGCCTTTGCTCTTTGATCCCTGTAACCTGTAAAACATGTACCTACTCTGTTGGGGTCTACATAATAAGAGAGGATCTACCAGGGGACGATTTTGAGGGCTCATAATGCTCTTTATTTCGAAAGAGTTATATGAGAAACTGAAAACAAACACCATTGAGAGATTTTTTTTAGCTTTTTTTTTTTTTCTTGGCTTGTCTGATCCCTTACAAACCATTTAACTACCCTTGGTTTCTGAGGGGACGTTGATCCTAGGCAAGTAGATGAAGCAAACTAAATGTTTGAATGTCTGCTATCATGTAATACTTTCATGTTATGTACATTAAAACATTACTAAACAAAAGTAGTGGAGATACTTTCTTTGGCCTCCATATTGTATGACTTAATGTTTGCTTCTAGTGGCCTCTAATTTTATTATTAATTTTCTAAGAACTCGTTTAGAGAACCAAATGGGTGTCTTGATCTAATGGGAATGCAGGACCCTTGATGGAGCAGAGGAGCACAATTTCATGTCAGTAGCTTCAGGGAGTGTGAGGTGTCTTGGGACGAGCAGTACTGTAGACAGTCCATGGCGTCTTATGATGTCTCAAGATTCCTTGAACTCCTCATCTGAACCGAGAAATGGTTCTCTTTTGCTAAACACAAGCTCACAGACATTACAAGGTATCAAACCATTGACTGTTGATGCTGCCATCACAAAACAGCCGCAACCACAGTATGTTGGTGGAGAGTTTGGCTTACTGGGATCTCTAAAACATGAACAGCATTCTCTTCAGCCATTCTTTGATGAATGGCCTAAATCAAGGGATCTGGGGTTCCATCTCAGTGATCATAGATCCAACAATAACTTATCAAACACAACTCAACTCTCAATGTCAAATGCAACGGCTCCCTCTAAATTCTTCACAAGGAAGTTCTGAATCTCCCAATGGTACGTTTTTATTCATCTAGACCATCTTGTAGGATATATGCCAGTTCTGAATCTGCCTGTATCCCATCTCCGCCACCAATGAAAATATTTAATCATTTGATTTACATGATGATGCAGATGCCTATGCTTGAACGTGTGAGCTGAATCTATGCTTGTCTTCTTTTATGTCTGTACTATTTGGGGTTCCCGCTTCCCTGTAATTTAAGCTCTTATTTAATATTACTGGGATTTCTGTTTGTAGTATTTTCACTTGTGCCTGCTATGGATTCTATGATGAGGTTTGGACATGAACAGACATGCACTTGTCACCCAATTATAAAGAATATAAAACTGATAAGTTTCGGTAAGTTTCAGTTTCCTTTTTTGTTAAACGCTAATTTTTCTGAATGCTAGTTGCAACATTGTTAGTTTCAAAATATCTGTAAGTAATAAAGTTTTGATTTACCACTCAGGAAAAGAAAAATTTGATTTGTCACGATTACAAAAATTGATTGATGGTTTGGCTGTATAGTGCTTATATTGTTTTATTCTTTTGGTAGAATGGGGCACAAGGCCTGACAAACAAAAACAAAGTAACAGCCTTGGGCCTAGTGAATCCAAGGAGATCATACATAAAAAATGGACCAACAGAAAGTCCAGATTGAAAGGCCATCGTCAACAAATTGACACCCCCCCCCCCCCCC